>JANHFP010003607.1:8993-22481 GCA_032468135.1 Calamaria suluensis
CCTCCCGCCCCCCTCCCCGGGTCAGAAAAGAGCGGTGTGCGTGAAAGGGAGGCGAGGCCGCCCACCACGACCCTCTCCCCAATCGAGGCGGGGGCTCGAGTGAGGCCTAGCAGTCCCCTCAAGGTGGGGGGAGGGGCGAGGTCCGAAGGGGAAAAAAAAAGGGGGGGGCCGCCGCCGGCGAGCTCGCCTACCCAGAAAATGAGGTTGAGGAAGACGAGGACGGTCTTGGAGGAGGTGATGCCGCACTGCCCCATGGCCGCCGCCGTCCCGCGGCCTCCCCGCCCCGCTCGGGCCCCCTCAGCGCCTCAGCCGCCGCTCTCAAGCCAGGCTCCGCCCCCTTGACCAGGACCCGGATGGAGGAGGAGCCGCTTCGGAGGGGAGGGCTTTTTTTTTTTTTTTTTTTTAAAAGGGACGTCGGCCGCGTCACGTGACGGCGCCGACGCAGCTTTTGCGTCGCGCTGCCCCGCCTATCTTTCGCCACCACACCACCACCACCACCACGTGATGCGGAAACGCCGCCGGGCCGCGGAGGGCTGCCGGGAATTGTAGTCCGGAGGAATGGAAGCTGCTTTCTTTCTTTCTTTTTTTTGGAGCCCACGAGAGGCTGGGACTGCAACGCCCGGCGTTCCAAGCTGAGATAATATTGCGGTGGGGGGTGTTTTTTTTCCCCCTCTTCCTTTCTTTCTTTTTTGGTCATTCCCCCCGGGGAGTTTTGCGAAGGGCAGCAAAACATCTGGTTGTGTTGCGGAGGAGGGGCAGCAGAGTGATTTTTTTTCTTGAAAAAAAAAATAATCATAACTTTTTCAACCTTGGGTACTTCTATGGATTCCCAACCCCCAGAATTCCTCAGCCAGCAGGTTGGGGGAATTCTGGGAGGTGGAGTTTCCACCCCTCCTAAAATTGAAAACCGGTTTTGTAATAATAGTTTTCTCTACTCTGCTGCAACTCAAATACTTTGGCCACCTAATGAGAAGGAAGGACTCCCTGGAGAAGAATGTAATGCTGGGGAAGATGGAGGGCCAAAGAAGAAGGGACGGCAGAGAAGGAGGTGGCTGGCTGGCTGGAGTCACTGAAGCAGTCGGAGGGAGCTTGGGTGGACTCCAGAAGATGGTGGAGGCCAGGAAGGCCTGGAGGAACGTTGTCCATGGGGTCGCAATGGGTCGGACACGACTTTACAACTAACAACAACTACTACTACTCTGCTGCAGCATCTCCTAATGAGGGCTCCCCATCTCTAGAAGAAAACGCCACAGCTATTTCCTTGAAAAGCACAAATAGAAGTCTGCTCGTTTGCTGGTTATCCAAATCAACGGACAGACTTATAAAGCAGGCTTGTAGCCACACAAACCAAGCATAAAATGTCAACTCAGCAATGGTACCTTAAACCAGCAAACCCTGTTAAGAAAGGTGAAGGTGGTCCTTGGATGAAAAGCGAAAGATTTTCAAAGAAAAACCAGAAAGTCCAGTTGCCTCTTGAAAAAAGGCACCTTTGGGGGAAACTTAACAGGTGGCTTCCATGCCATGGGCAAACTCAGCTTCTGATACGGTCTAGAAATGTAAACTGACTACAGGCACCCGCAGAACAGAAATGGCTGTGATCTAAGCCTCCCCCCCACCCCAAGCTGAAAGAAAGTAGGATTTTGATTATACCTAAATTCATGATGGCAAAACTCTATATTTTCAAATCTCGATTTGTATTCCAATAGCCATGGATATAAATGACAGCTTTTTTTTATTCAAACTGCCCACGAATGGAATGTTTGGTGTCAAAAAACAAAACAAAGTTTTTTTTTTAAAATACAGTGGCCTCTGGACAGATGCACACATATTTGTGAGGGTTGCTGCTTGCTGAAATGATCTTTGTGTAAGGAGAAGAATAAAGCAAAAGAATCGCTAAGAATTTGAGAAAACTCTTTGTTTTCGGGCCCTATTGGGAAGGGTTGCTTGGAGAAGGCTAGCTGCAAATCGATCTGTTGCCATCTCAGGAGGGGATAAACTGGGAAAAGAAGAATAAATTTTCTCCCACCCACCCCCTAGGGGAGGGGGCATTACATTAGATCTGCCAAGGTTCACATTTTTTCAAGGGCCTCAACTGCATCTAAAATATGTCCGAGGGGATAATCCCACTCCTGCACTTTGATGGATTATTCCCTGAGCACAACAGAAGGTGTCAATGTAATGTTGTGGAGAGGAAGAATATCTTTTTTTAACAACCGACTCATGTAATTGGATGTTCTCTTTAAAAAAAAATTGTCCAGGAGTCGCTTAAATCGTCTTCTTTGGTATTAAAACACAACTTAAAGATGGATTTTGGGTGTAAAAGGGGAAAGTAAACAACTCCACCCTGTTGGAGCGGATGAAAGTTCTCCCAATCCATCTTCTGACTTCAAACAGTTGCATGGAAAACAGGCTTTTTTGGCTGGTTAGCCCTGTTAACTGGGGTTCAGCCTCACAGTTCCCTCTGGATTTCCTTTGAGCCATTGGAGCAACAGTTGGATGTTGAATCGAGAAGGGCTCTCCTGCTAGGAGGGCTGAGCTCAAATGTCAGGGGGTTAAGTAGAACGTGCAAACTTTCTGAAACTGCCCCAGCCCCTCCCCATGTAGTAAAAATGAAACCAGTGCAATGCTTTATCCAACCGGCGAAACCAGTTCAGCAAGTTAGCTGACTGATGGTATCAAAAACTGCAGAGTGAGTCAGGGGTACTTGCTACAGTTTGCAACTTTCCATATAATCTGGCTTTAGGTCTGGTTCCCAATCACCCATGGGACTTATAACTTAATAATCATGTGTAAATTCACATATGATTTCTTTATTCAGGAAAACGGGTTTGTTTTTGTTTTTTTAGAGCATTTTACCTTCACAGCTTCCATCGGAGATTCATGTTGCTTCCCACAAATTCTACTTCCAAATTTAAATTTATTCCCTGGATAATTTTATATCCCGTTTATTTCAATCTGAACTTCAAGAATCAAATGATTTATAAACAGGAAATGTGTGTGTGTGTGTATGTGTGGGAGGGATATAGGGTATAGCCTGTGTTTTAATTACTTTTGACAGATTTGAGCAAGTGATTATGGGATAATCTGATTACTGCCAAGAAGAAGCTGACATTTAAATAAAAGAGGAATAGGCTGTACTCTTCTGTCAGGAATGCAGAGGCAGAATTTGAAGTATAGCTTGTATGAAGCAATTCCGACTGCTGTGCAAGATGTTGACAATAAAAGTTGACAAGTTAAAAAATAAAAACAGGAGAGGGTCCTGTTGGGAGCCTTCCCATTAGTTATACTTTTAATTGCTTGACCTACTTTTCTAAGGAAAAAAAAAAGATGTCACGAGTCAATACCACAAAATGTGCTTCATTTGATTTAAAGCTTGGATCTTATGCTGTCTTAATATTATTTACCATATAACAAGCAGACCAGAAATAAAAGCAGATGCATTCTCTGAAAAACGACTGCTGGGTTATAAGGCCCTGAATCAAATATTTTAAAGAATGCGGAGGTATTTTCATATACCGTATACCTATGTTGGGGAAAAAAGTATCATTCTTTCTGTAAGAATGAATCCTTCAAAGATTGCAAAGCTGTTTGCAGTGTTTCAGTACTCCATCAATGTGTGCAGAAATGGGTAGTGAAGGAAGTTGGTACTCACCCCACTTAGAAGAATGAAATATTTTAGGAAATATTGAAAAGGCAGAATATTATATTTTCCCTAGAGGAGAAACATGTTTCTAAAGACAGAAACTCAGAGCCTCAGCTCTCTGCCCCAAGTGGAAACTAAGGGGCCAACTTTTAGAAATGCAGATTT
Source organism: Calamaria suluensis (assembly GCA_032468135.1). Lineage (NCBI taxonomy): Eukaryota > Metazoa > Chordata > Lepidosauria > Squamata > Calamariidae > Calamaria > Calamaria suluensis. Next base: position 12,802 of record JANHFP010003607.1, read on the forward strand.
GGTCATCCATTCAAGACAGGATTAAAACCCTAAGGAAGACAGCATCTAGGATTAATTACGTTTGTTAAGCAAGATTGAAAACCCCAACTCCTTGCAGGCCTTCAGGAGACAAACTAATTAAAATCAAGTAACAAAATACACAAAACAAGCCTCTAAATTACCAAATGCTTTATAACAAACTGTATAAATATCCACATGTTCATCAAACAAGGCGGTCAGCTACCCAGACTCAAACCTGCTTCATCATTTAAAGTAAACAATTTTTCCAAGCAGCCTCCATGTTTCCAGAGTTTTTCTTCCTGCTTGGAACTGAATCCAGATGGACATTTCTTCCAACAGTAGGGAAGGGCAGAAGGCTGCACTTAAAAATATAGAACAAAAACCAAACTTCCCAACAGGGAAACACAACAAATGCCTCCGAAAAAGGTTGTTAACAAGAGGAACAAAGATAAATGGAGCAAGTTAACAAGGGTAGTAAAGGGGAAAAGTGTATTTCTGTTAAATGAAAGTTCGTACCAAAATAGGGAAAGGAAAAGTGTGTTGTGGGGCAGAGATTTTTCCCCTCTGCGTCCCCTAGATGGCACCCGGTCAATACATTTGGAAGGAAGGTGAATTTTAAAAGCAAAACAAATCACAACAGCAGCTGTATTTCAACACACAAAAGAAATCTTGCCCAACTACGTATTGGATCATGGTTTGAATGGGTTGCGCCTTTTCTTTTCAACAGGTACAAATAGAAAACAGGAAAACGATTCATACTAATTGGAGATGAAGATAAAATTACGTTCCCTTCCCTCCTGGATTTGGGCAGCATATGATGATCCTTGGCTTAATCACTAGTGTCATTAAGCATTTCCTTTCTTGCTTTCTACAGCATAGGGGTAATATTTTATAACACTGAAGTCTTTTTTCCAAATTCGGCAACTTTTTAAGATTCCACTCCCAGAATTCCCCAGCCAGCATGATTTACTGTCTTTTTGCTTCAGGGTTATTTTTCTTCTTTCCCTCTGGGGGGGAAAAAAAAGGGAAGCAAAAAAGCTATGTTTAAAATCTCATCCAGTGGATCAAAAAACGGGTGCAACCTAGATATGTCAAAATGAGGAGAGATGCTGCATTGCTGTGGGGAACAGGGGAGGCTTCATCCTTTAAATCGGAAGTGCTTGACTAGTTTCTTATTCCACAGATTTTAGCATTTCCCAGGGAGGCTTCATTGAAAGTGGGCTGAGAATTCTTCCCAAAACTTCGCTTGTTTGCTCGAAATAAAGATCGCTGCAACACACAGGCACACCCCCAACAACAACTTCAGTTAGCGGTCAGGTGCCTTAAAAAAGAACAACACCCACAGTTTAGAATAAAAATGGAAACTTCCGCCTTGATCCCAGCAAGTTAGATTTAGTGATCCACTCCCTACAAAACGTGGAATTTCCTCAGTTGTCTTGCATTTATCACAGCTCCTCCCCTCCCTGTCCTATTTTAAAGCCATCTAACCAAGTTTTGAAAGATTTAAAGTAGCTACCTGGCGCATAACTGAGAAAGGATTTAAAAAGTAAATGGTTTAAGTCTTTCTTTCACTGCATGTTTCCTGGCTGGGGAAAGATGGGAATAACTAAGCATAATATCGTTCTTATATCTGGCCATTTCTTTGGGACTTGAAATGCAGCATTGATGGGAATTTCTCATTTCCTCCCCACAGGAAAAAGCACCCCCCCTCTAAACTATGTGAGTCAAGACTGAGATATGCAACCTATTAATCACCAGACATTAATGGCTATAATGTACAGGTAAGGTAGTCTTCTTTTTAGCAGCCATTTGCAGTTATGACAGTAACAATTTGCAACCAATCCTTGCGTTTACAACTTCACAGGACTGTAAAACGGATGAAGATAATAAATACGGTTGCAGTTTCACTTAGTGACTGCTTCACTTAGCAGCCGAATTGCTGGCCCCAATTGTAGCTGCTAAACGAGGACCACCTGTATACGCAAGCAAGAGGCTTTTTTCCAGCCAGGGTTCTAGCGCATAAAAGAACATCGGGACTGAGGAAATGGAATATGAAAAGTTCTTTGTATTATTTTTTTTTACTGAGGAATCCTTAAAAGAAGAGAACTTTGCACGGGGATTTAAACTCCTTTATATTACAACCGTCAAGATTAAACAAATGAAAGGAATGCTATGCCTGGATTTTTCAGTGTAGTAAAACTGGTTTATTTACATAATAACATGTATGTCACAGAGTACACTGCAAAGTACCACAGACGGTAACTGCCATCTGAACACAGAAACGGTATAAGATAGGTAGGTATAAGAATGGATAAATATAAATTATGATGAAGCACCTGACAGAGCAATGCAGTGAACTCCAAATACAATGATTTGCTGAAGGGGCACAGAACCTTACCCCCCTCCCCCCTTCCCCATCCTTGAGGCACTGGAAAAGAAATACCATACAAAACTGTAGGAATTATTGACTTAAAATACTTTGTCTTCCCAAATAAAACGGATCTTTTCACATACTGCTCAATGCAATTAATTAAAAAAAAAAATCACACGCACAGAACCACCTCAGGATAAAAACCTTCCCAAGTCTGAATTCAAGTCAACAAATGGTATATCGGAAACATAATTCTGGAAAAGGCCCATCTGCATCAGTAACAACATGTACCAAATTGCAGTCTGGCAGAGGTATTGGCTCTAGAGCAGACTTTCCCCAGCCTGGAGCCTCCAGCTTGGTTGGGACTACAAATAGCAGATTCCCCAGCTGGCAGCTCCAGCATCTCTTCAGCATCAGGTTAAAGGGAGGATTCTGGAGGTGCCTATTCCAAACACCTGGAAAGAGAGGCCTACTATGTGAATTTTTAAAATTCAAGAAACATATATTCAAATATATAATACACTTAGCATAAAAACCAACTGGATTATGCTTGTAGTTCAGTAGAATTCATTTATAAAAATATAGACACTCAACAATTTCCTTCCATTATTAAAATATATATCAAACTTTCTTAATTCCAGGACTGGAGGAACAGTCAAGGAACTGGAAGCCAGCATCGGTGCAAAGCTAAAGGAAGCACTCTGGAACAAGTTCAGGTAATATTTTTCCCAACCTCCCTCTGTTCTACCTTGCTTCAAGCATTGTAGCCAACAGCTTTCCAACAAAAAGATGGACAGAAAGGGAAATATTTGGGTAGAATGTCATTAGGAATTAATAATTGTCAATGAAGTTCCTGGGTATAGGGGTGGCAATCCTACAGTACAAAGTTAAGTGTAGCTCAAATCAGTAAAATCACAGATTAGAGGATTCACAATGCACTTTGAAGTATGTTCATTTGTACAATGGGGCAAAACAAGGCAATTTCCTTCCCATGCGTCTCCCCCCCCCCTTTCATTCAATTGTGTTTCAAAGACTTGCCTGGACAAGTCCCAGCAGTTTTCTTGGCAAGGTTTTTCAGAAGCTGCTTGCTGTTGTCTCCTTCATAGGACTGAGAATAACTGGCCCAAGGTCACTAAAACAGGACTAGAACTCACTGTCTCCCAGTTTCTTGCCTGATGCCAAATTAGCTCTCCCTGTGCTTTTACAAAACATGATGCTACTTTAATAAAACTGGACAGAAGCCTGGCTGTTTTATTAGGCCTGAATGCAAGAGCAATACCTTGAATATACAGTCACTGAATGGATGGAGTCACTGAAGCAGCGGGCGTGAGCTTAGGTGGACTCCAGAGGATGGTGGAGGCCTGGAGGAATGTTGTCCATGGGGTCGCGATGGGTCGGGCACGACTTCGCAACTAACAACATACAGTGAATATTCATCAGAAGTTCGCTTGTTGCATAAACGTAGTCTTCGACTTACCAGTTCAGTGACTGCTCAAAAGTTACAACGGCGCTGAAAAAAAGTGATTTATGTGCGTTTTTCACCGTTACAACCTTTGTAGCATCCCCATGATAATGTGGAGAAATTTAGATGCTTGGCAACTGGTTCTTTGTGAACGTTGCTGTGTCCCAAGGTCATGTGATCCCCTTTTGCAACCTTCTGACAAGCAAGTCGATGGGGAAGCCAGATTCACTTAACAACCAGGTTACTAACTTATCAACTGTATCGATTCACTCAACTGCTGCCTCATTTGACATTTTGGGGTCAATTGTGGTCTAGGACTACCTGTTCTTTAAATGTTTAAAGATACTTGCAAAAATGTGTGCTATTATTAAAGGCAGAGTATTTAAAGGGCGGGGGATACTAAATGGAAGAGATGCTACTATTTCCAAGTTCAGTTCTCCTCCAATTCCATACTTCCAAGACTACATCTGTTCCCTTATATAAGGTGGGTGTTTTGGGGAGCACTGGAGTGCTAGACAGCAGCTAAGAACAAAGCCAATTAGAAACAATGATGTTCTTGCATGGCCTGTCCCGAGAGCCATTTCTTGATCGGGCTAGAGCAGTTTCTCTAAAACTAGTATCATTCTGGCCACGGATTCTGGGATTTGGCATCAGAATGGGGAAGCCTATGCTTGAACAGGGCAACAGGTTGGGAGACATAAAAATTGCTACACAACTAATCACTCCAGGCATCCTGTAAGCCTCATTTAACAGATTTCAGGAAGGGGACCTAGTCAAGCCTTGTCAATATTGAAAAGGTGTTAATGACTCCAGGTTTTCTGCTTCCATCTTCTTCTGAATATTTTGCCACTTCTCTGAACTTTGCTGCTCTCCACATTTTAGGTTTCACTGTGTAAGGTAGATAAATGTCTGATCCATCTTAGCAGCAGTTTGTCTTCCCTATTGGTTGTCATCTGAAAAATGTAAGAATTTCCCTAGTTTTATTTTGTCTAGACAATTTTAAAACCATGGCTTGCTTTATTCTATAGAAATTGCAGATTTGGAAGATGTTACTATTTCATTTTCTTTTTCAATGTCAATAGAACTCTTGAATTTACATAACCAAATAGTGCTCTTTTGGCGAGATTGGTAGTTTCATGCACAACAGGTAATTTTATTTTTTAAAATATATTTTTTAATATTTTTATTATTAAATCCGTAGCTGGCACTGGGCAATTCCCACCACAGAATTATCTTAATATCTTTGTATCTATGACAAGACAATGCACTCTTAATTACTGATCCAGGCTGCCACCCCATAAAAGATTAATGACACTAAATGTTCCAGGAATTATGTATTCAAATGTTTAAATTTAAAATGAATTTCGGATATTTTTTTTTGCCATTAGGAAAATTGTAGATATTGTGCTAATATAAATTTAGCAGCAGCTTTCCAAAAATATATTTACAATTTGTAAATATATCTATGCAAGAAAAATATCTATTTACAGTCAGTATGGCTATTTGAAAATTACAATCCCTTGCACTCCATTAACACATGTATTTAAAGTGTAGTAAAAGTTGGTTTATATTTAAGTTAATGCTTTATGATCACAGCAGCTAATTATGCAAACAAGGAAGAATTTCATTTTGTTCAGAAATGATACTGCAACATTAGTTAATTATTCCAGTTAATTATTTGTCTATTGGTTTGGACTGGCTAATCTCTTAAATGGCAGAATATCCATATTGCAACTGGATTTCAATAGGATTGTTCACCAGGGTCCACCAAACCTGGAAGCATCGGCTATATTGTATCTTTATGTATCCCTCTGCAACTCCCCCCTCCCCCCTCTCCCCCTCACACACACACAAATACTCATCGAAACAGGGCAATCACATTATTATCCTTCATTTTTCAAAGTTCAGCTAGTACTATATAAAAAGGAGATGGCAGTGAGCACATACCTCTGCTTGAATGGAGTGCACAATGCTAATAATATCTGAAATATAGCATATGACATTTGGGAGCTGCTGCACAAAATATGCATGGCCATCTTAAAACATTCAATAGTCTATTTTACAGGTTATATCAACATGAGAGGGACACAATCTTACACGCAAAACTATGTAAAGTGGCCTTACGGAATATAGCCTACCAAGGTGGTAAGTAAGTAAGCTAAATGAATGTTTATGTACATGCAGATATCAATTAGAAGCATACCTAACTGGAGAAAAATCCCAGCGTGAAGAGCAGGCAGCAGGCTGTGAGCAAAGTACACTCACAAAGGTGTATATAGTTGCTTTTCAATATTTCAAGCAGGACCACAATTCATGTTTTTGACTCTCTGAACAGGTCTGTAGCGCACTCATAGCAAATGCCTGTTTTGGTGGCCAATTGTACAACACCCACAACTCACCTTCTAGGGGCCAGTGTGTCTGGCTCTCTGTATGCAAACAGGTTTTGCACTTTTGTTTTAAAGTAATATGACATTCACACATACACACCGTCCTGAATTCTAGTCGAACTTTCTCCAATATGATATGGAAGGAGAAAGATTTCAAACATTTTAAGAAGCCACCACATATTCTGTGCTGGGCCCGGTTTCCATTAAGTGAGGGGCGACATTCTACTCCATGAGCCTAGAGTCAGATGTAGTTTCTGCAGATTATCTTTTAATTTCTGGTCCAAACCTGCAGCATTCTGTTCAAAGTGGCTATTTGTCTCAAAGGCTGAAGTAAACACATCAGTCACAGTTTAACAATAAAGAAACACCAATCCATAGAAACAACACACTACTTTGTGCATCTATGCGCCTTGTGAGAGAAACAAAAAAAAGGGAAGGCAGGTCTAATATATGGTTACATCTGTCATGTAACGTAAACATAAAACAGTTTTTCATATAATATATCCAAAAATTGCACATATATCCAGAAGAGAAGCACAGGCTCAACACAAGAGCTATCCATGTTCCAACAAACATCCCCAGATTTGGGAATTCAATACTGGTCAGCAGCTCCACCGTTTCAGAGCTAATTCAAGCAACCCAAACCATACTGAGCAGACAGATTAGATACAGTGGGATTAAACTGCCTCTCTGCAGGAAAAGGCCACTGTGATGGGTTAAGGAAGTCAGAAGAGAGGTCTAAAGGCCAAACACACCTTCAGGCAGTTACATTTCTCTATTAAAGTCACCTTCATGTGCAAAAAACCTCTTCAGAATCAATAAGAGTCAGTGATAATCTCTACAATTTTGGAATTTCAAAAGTAACCACTTAAAAATCCTGATAGCAGCTATGAGGTCAATTCCAAAGGAAGCTGCAATGGGGCACAGTTTAATTGTGTCCGCCCAAACAATCAGCTCTCAGAGAACTCACACAGTGTATTTGCTCCTGTGACCACTTCCTTCCCAGAACCATGGCTGTGGAAAGCCGATCTCTAGCTGTGCAGCTTACTTATCACACCAAGATGAGCTTTAAGAAATATTTGCAGCTGTCAGCATAGCTTTCACTTTGCTTTGGAAAATGGCAATGCAATACGGAATAATTTTCAAAAACCAACCAACCCTTGATTTAATATATACATCAACTGGGTAAGAATACAAGGATGGGTTTTTTTAAAAAATGTGTGGGCTCCAATTGCCTTTAGGTTCTTATGCTGCACATAGTTAGCAACATTATGAGTTAACACTTCATCAATAATCTTAAGTGATCCTGCTCACTGCATTAAAGGAATTAGTTGGCTAAATCTGAGAAATCAGATAAAAATGACAAAATAAAGGAAAAATACATTTTACAAAGAGAACTCAGGGAAAGGGTGTGACAGGGGCTAAATCTGAGTGGGAAAACCACCCCTATTCTTCCACCCCTCAATTCTACAATCTGGTTTTTTTTTCTGTTATAAAAGATAATTATTCAGGAAGCAGTGAGTACTATTAAATCACTGCTCTCTCTCTCCTAGATCAAGAATGTGACCCTCACCCCAAATTCTGTAAAAGCTATGCATCCAGGAAATGTGTCTAGTAAATTGGATTAAAAAAAGGGGATAACCTGACAAAGATTACAGGGTCAGGAGGTCTTTTTTTTTTTAGATTTTGGTGCTCGATTGGGGAATGACACATTTCTGTTCCCAGTCATTATAGCAACTTTGCTTCAGAACAGGCATATCAGAAATAATGGCTTCCTTACTACAGTTTCACCTTCCTCACCCACTCACAGCTGTGTGATGGTTTTCAGACCTCTCCCATGCGTGCGAGACTGGAAATGGAACTTCCTGTGAGAAATCTGTTTGCTCAGTGCTGGTGACCTCAAGACCTAGATAAGAATGTTAACTCAGCATGAAACTTGTGCCAAGGAAAGGATTTGGGCTTATCCAAGTGAAGCAACCACTCCTAGGAAACTTAATGCTGCCGCATGATTCTCACTATGCGACCGAGCGAGTCAGTAGTGGCAAAAGCCAGATACTGACAACAAAGCCAGTCTTCAAGGGTGACTTGACATTCCTTGTCCAAAGACTTTTCGGCAAACTTAATCATCAACAGGGTCCGTTTGATGTCCAGCCAGTTTTGGAGCATGGCCTCCCTCTGGGAAGGTTTAGCAGAGGCCCTGAGACTCTGAAACAAATCCTCCCGAGGACCCCAAAGCAAACACTGGAGGACGCCCTTGGCCTCAGATATCAGGATCCTTTCGGATGGGTTGGGGTTCTGCAGGCACGCAGCCAGCTTCTGAAGCCCCAGGGAATAAAGTGACCGGCGAGGGACCTGGGGTAGGTCAGCCCCAGTGTATTCCTTCTCTTTCAGCTCTGGATTCTCATCAAAAGGGTTGGGCAGGTGCAGCATTTCATAAATGAGGATGCCAGTCTGGAACTCGTCACATTTCTTGTACTGCATGGCGGTGATGATTTCTGGGGCGAGGCGAGACTGGTCCTTCAGAACCTCCGGATCCACCATATGACTCTTTTGCTTGGCTTGGGAGAAGTTGCTCACCAAAAGTCGGGTGGGGCAAGCAGCACTGGGGTTGGGCTCCGCCGAGTCAGGGTTCAGGAGGCTTTTGCTCGGCCGACAGCCTACCAGCAAGAGATTCTCCAAGCGAAGATCGCAGTGGGTGATGTGATAGGGTTTTAGGTGCTCTAGACCGGAACACAGCTGCAAGAGTAGCAGGCACACTTGCCTTTCATACAAATCGGGGCATCTAGAGTGGTGCTCCAAAGAATTTTGCACAAAATCGGACACCGATAGGTAGGGAACCTCCCGGGTAATGACAACAACTCTGCTGCGCTGCTTACTGGTGGTGCTTTGGAGACCTGGACTGTCCTGGGAAACGTCCCCCGAAGAGAGGCTCTCCTCGCTCTTCTCTTCAGCCTCATCCTCTTCTTCAGGTGAATTGGGATCTTCCCATGGAAGGAGACGAACAGGTACATCTGCCAGAAAGTGGCCACAATCCTGCTGTATGTTGAAATGAATAGCCAAGCTCTGGCGAATGGCCAAACTGTGGTAATACTGCTGGGATTCTTTAGCTCTGCTCTTACAAATCTGAAGGCAGGGGAAAAAAAGAATGAAAAGAAAACTAGGTTTCAGGTAAGTTAATGAAAAACTGTTACTTGAAAACCCATCCACCTGTGTCTCTTTACGAGTGAAGAAAAGAAGCTATTCAAAAGTGATCCATAAAGGATTCTAAAGAGGCATGAGCAGAAAAGGAGACCTAATTCAGCAATGTATTGTATTTGCTGAAGCTGAGGGTACTAAGGCAACATCTTTATCTGCTACAATCTATTCCTCTCTCAGGCATATTTTGTAGAATGTACGTTGTACTCACCTGAACGGTGTTTTCCTTGGTCTGCGTGGGAGTCCAAAGCAGTGGGCGTTTACT
>JANHFP010003607.1:22581-39485 GCA_032468135.1 Calamaria suluensis
AAGAGGTATGTCTTCAGCTCCCGGCGAAAAGTTCTTAAGTCCGGGAGCCTCCGCAGTGCAGGTGGTAGTTCGTTCCATATAAGTTATGTCACCTTCTAACAGCTGTATGCAGCTAAACATTAGACACCCTATGACAATCTAATGTTTGGAACGGAATCCTGTAATATTGTTCAAAAAGTAAATAGTACACATCTCAACTTGTTTTGCACTGTGTTAAAAGGAAGCATTGTGGTCTTCACCCAGGATAATGTAGCTCTTTTCTCTTTACATCTCACCAATTACACTCTCAATTCAGCTAAAAAGCCTTCTCTTGAGCTCGGCAGCTCATGTACTGGGTGTTTTCCCCCCTATACATTCCTTTCATGCCTTGTAATCCTGTCTTCCCCAAAGCAATATTTTTTTGCCAAGCCCCATCTTTTTTCGTATGACAACTATTTTGAAGAATGTATTTTGCTGAGCAGAGATTAACTGAAAGAACGCTGTTTGGCTTGCTGACTGGAGATTCGGGAAGTTGCCATCCCATATGGCAAGCCAAGCTGGTTTAGCAAATCACTTCTCAAACTAAAGCATGATAATTTCACACAACCTAATTATGGCCACAATTACATTTGCTTATATTGCATGCAGAGCCCTTTTACAGAACACAAAATATTCCTGCTGCAAGAGGTTTACTACTGATAATTCAACAAAAGGAAAGCAATAAAGGAAGCAGAAGAACTGGATAATGAAGGGGAGAAGGTGCAATTATTTCAATTACACTTGCTTTGTTAGAATAGGGGAGAAGGAGGAAATATCTGTGGGAAAAGTGACAAACTGGGAGGTTTGGTGAAGAAGCAACAACTTTATGTCTTTTCAATTTAATTTTTCTGTGAATGTTGTATTGCTATACTGCATAATTGTTGTGAACTGCCAGAAATCACCACCTAGGAGTGTCTATAACTTAAGCAAATCCAACAGCCTTTGCTTAATAGTGTTCCGGCCTAGTGAAGTCTTTGAACTCAGCCGATAACCAAACCACAATTTATATTCTGTGCAGAAGGAAGGTACTTACCCAAGTTACTATAGGTAGCACTGCAGGCACTCACGTCAGAAGAATCAGACATTTCTCCTCTCTCATCTTCCAACTGTAATATTTCTTGAGTGCGGAATGTAGGGCTGTCAACGTCCTGCTTTTCAAATGCAGAAGTTGGAATTGGAGTGGACACATTTTCCACAGGTTTTGTTTTCTCGTCAGGCACTTGACTGAAATAAAAGCAAAGTATAGTTCATCTGCCTGGCAAATGTCAGCTATCTTGAATGAACTGTGTTAAAGGAAATTAAAAACAAACCAAATTTCTAGAAGTTTCTACAATGCTTTAAAATACATAAGGCAAGCATTCTAAACTGTACAAACAACGATAGTAGTTGTAGTTATTTATGCCACACTTAAAACCTTTGTGTGGAACAAAGACAAAGGAGCGTCAATTAAATTAGAAGAGTTAATATGCCTTACAAACATTGCACAGGATTTACAGTAAAGAATATAGACCCCATCACTGAACATAACTGATCAGAGTCCCAGATTCCAGCTGAACATCTTGCAATATAAAAATACTTAGCACCTCTGCAGTTCCGGCCCAATACAATAACATTATCAATACACACATATGCATTACCACATTCAAGGAATTTTATAATGCTGACAAAGTTGTCCACAGAAGTTAGTACTGATAAAAAGGTGAAGTTAAAAAGTCTCATCTTATTATAAGTGTTGATATTTGATTAACATGCGGCAGAACAGTGCAAACATAACAAATTAAAAAGTGAAACCATTAAAAGGTCAGCCCAAGTAATTTTGCACATTCAAAACTTAAAAACTGTAGAGTTGTAAATTCACTTTGGGAACTGCAGGTATGGAAAATGCTTTCTGTTTAACAAACTTTGCTCTTTGCTCTCATTAACTCCACTATAGCAGCTCCATTTAAAACAACCCCACCTAACAGTTGCTTAATTTGAAGGAAAAAAAAATCCTGTTATGGAATAGTAATCTCTATAAACAAATTTGCCTGGATTGATACGTTCCGAACAGTCGTTTCTAGTTCCCATGGACTCTCTTTCCATGAATCTCTTTCGTGCGCTCTTTTGAGAAATGTGCTACCAAAGTAAATTTACGGAGAAGGTAAACAAAAAGGAGAAACTCACCCACTATACTCACTCACACAGTTCCCCATTAAAGGAAATTCTCTCAGAGCCTTCTTGAGCCTTTTAATCATGTCTCGAAACTCTGGTGAAGCATTTATTCCACTGGGGTCTGGTGAGCTATAAGTTGTGCAAAGCAGTGAGCAACAAAGACTGAACTCTGCACAGAATGATATCACCTCCTGCACCTTGATGTTTACCTTCAGGGGTAGGTCTGGGGAATGTGCCAAAACACCTTAGAAACTCTAGCATAAGCAAAGTGCAAGCTTGCTTCGTTAACCCTTTCCTTACTACAGAATACCAAGCACACCTTATACATTTTTACTCTTCATTTGGAGAATGCCGGAATAAAGATGAATTTATTTAAAATTCTGGTAATTGGCCTGTTTTGAAATTGGACCAATAAAGAAGCTGGGCTAATGGAAGAAAAAACATATTACTTTAGTTGCTCACAGGTATATAAAAAAGCTGAAAGGTTCAGAGAACGCAACTGTAAGACAAGTATGCAATTACTCTGCTGTTGCACAACAGGGCAGAATACTCTCATTTCAAATAAAATAAAGTAGGAAAAAGGCTATTACCAAGTATTTCTTAAGTTTCAGAATCCCTTTGAAGGAAGGAATTGAAAAAAGGAACAGGTAAGACATATTAATCTGCTCCCTGCTTCTACAGTGTGCCTATATAAAGGAAACTGAAGGAAAGTTATGCTTTCATCAAGATCTAATGTGTTTTACTCAGCTTGAATGTGCAGGTCAAACAAATCTGAATTAACTGAATTAACTGTAAACATTTTACTGCTTAGGTACATACGGACAGAAGAGGAAAGAACATACAAAGGAATCATATTTATTAATTGATCAGATGATGTCACTATTATTTTCCTGGATAATTAAGAAAAATAAACTGCCCTTTAATAAGCAGCACCAAGAAAAGAAACATCATGTGTGGTTCTTTTTAAAACAATGCAGCCAATTCTATATCACATCTCAAGATGCAAAACAATAAAATCCCAAACTGGATGTTCTGAAATTATGGAATGGACAGAATGTCAATCTTCAACATTCCTATTTAGCCATAAAGGTCTGGAAGGAACTGGGTCAAGTTGATTTTATTGATTTATATCTGGATGCTACAAAGGCTTTTGAAATTACAAATAGTTTGAGATAGTTAACACAGTTGTGGGCTGATTTAAGAAGTAAATTGGTGGTTTGGATATCAACAGAGCTAACAGCTGATCATGTAAGAGAACTAGGAAACTGTAGATAAGGGGCTGATTTACAAGAGCTGTAAATTGCAAAACATTTGTTTCACCCTAATCGCTACTGGATGCAGAGGTAAGAATTATGCATATGGTAAAATAAAGGATATTTGGGTATAGATTCATTTGGACCTAAGCCTTTACGGTATCACAGCTTTGGGAATAAAATCAAATCTATTAGTTTGAGCTTGTGTTTGCACCAGCATTTTGGGGATGAAGTTAAATTTCATACTATACCAGAGAAGGGTTTCTATTGGTTCGCCCTGGTTCAGGTGAGCTGGTAGCGGCGAAGGTGAGCCGAGAGTGAACTGGTTCACTTTGACTGTCACCTGGGCCCTCCCTCCTCCCTCTGCGTTATACCTACATATATTCTGTTGTTTTTAGCCCAGCTGAAAGGCACGGCAGTTGGTAAGTGAACTTCACAAATAGATAAAATAGCCTAATGTATGAAAGCTTATCCCACAATAATTGTTTTACTCTTTGAAATCCATCAAACTTATTTTTTCCTAATTGAGGAATGGCATGATCTTCTGCTTGTGTCTAGAGAGAAAAAAATACAGTGGCCAATTAGTGGTTTAAATTTTACCTGAGAATTTCGTTTGGAAGCCGAGGTGAAGAAGGAGGGCTCTTTAAGTTTTCTTCTGGCGCCTCTGGATGATTTTCGGCCTCGCCCCTCTTGGCTGCCATGACTTCAATGGTGGGCTCCACTTCACTTTCGGTTTGATTGGTTTTTGTTTCCAACTTTGCCTGATCACATTTAAACATAAAAACAACGGACGGTTTCTCATTGGCATCTGTTCTGGATTCACTGAACCAATTGTGACGTTCGACAGGAGGCGGCGGAAGCATATGAATGACAGTCCCATCAAGACCCACAAGTTTCCCTTTCTCTCTTTCTTTGTCCTCCTCTTCTTCAGTCTTTCTGCGGCGAAAGAAGCTCTTAAAGGATATCCATCGCTTCGGCTTGGCATCGACCGCTCGCCTACCTTCCGAATGCAAAACGGATTCAGCCTCAGTGGATCTAGCTGGGCTCAGCGGTTTGCTCCGATTGCCGAAATGTTTTTGCAACGCTTTGCTGGCATGGTAAGGTGAAGAGGTGGACCGGGGAGGTGGGAAAGGGGGAGCCTGCTCAGCTTTGGGACTCGGAGAAGTTGCTGCGGGTCTTGAAGGCTGTACCATTGGGGATTTGGAAGGGATTTCTTTGGATGTAACTTCTGTGGGTTTGATTCCCTCAGCATTAGAATGAGGTTGTATTGAAAAAAGTGATTTTGGTCGCACTGGGGTGACCTTGTCTGGGTCTGCATCAGGAGGCAGCGAGTAGAGTTCTTCAACGCTGCAAGACTTAGGGCCAGCCTGAGGGGCTTCCGGGGGAGATTGTGGAGGTTGGATTGATGCTACAATCTGTGACAGCACTGCACAGGCATTTTCCCGACTGTCATTAGAGATTTCCTGATTATCACCTACTTCAGCTAAAGAATCCTGAAATGTTCTTTGTATTTTCGTTGGGGAGCCACGGCAAGACAGTTTGGGTGAAGTCTGACTTTTTCCAAGGCAGCTATTGAATTCCTGAACCTTCTGAGCTACAGAGCCCAGCCTCCTCTCAGGGTTATTGCCTGAACCTTTCGCTTGGGGAAATTCTGCAGACCTATTTGGTATATTTTCAGATGCGGTGCTTCCTGTTTCTATTTCTTCATAGGTATGGCTGATGATACTCGTGGTCTTATCTTTAAAGGAAAGATCTCCATTAGTACCTAAAAAGCTTTTATAGATGGCCAAGTTGTCATATGCATTGGGATTTATTACAATAGGAACTTTGATGGCATTCTTGGAACATCTAGCATAGGTTGGCTCATCATGAATAATAATGGGGAAGGGGGGCATGCCGGCATTATTATAGCTATTGAATTTTATTTCGGACAAGTTAGGGGACTTGACAGGGATTGTTTTTGTAGAAATATGTTTTGATGTAGGCGAAGTGGGAGCAGATTTATGGATATTTCTCCTTACAGGAACTGAAGGCCCTGGAACATTGGCAGTTAATTCCACTTTGGAGATTTTTTGTCGCGGGCTTGTACTGGAAGTCCAAACTTCTTGGTATCTGGCAGTGTTGGATTTTTTAAGATTAGGAGTTACTTGCCCACATGACACAGAGTGAGACATAGCATTTGTACTGAGGGCATCTGGTGAATTTGGGTTAGAATGAATGTACCTGGTATCCAGGTTTTTTGCCCGATTCTCTATACTTTCATGGGTCATGGCTGCTGATACATCCACTATTGTGTAAGGTTTGCACAATGGTTGTTCCATATTTACTACTCTATAAGGTTTTGCTTGTTCTTCCACAGGGATCAAACTTGTATTTGTTGTCTGAATTGGCATATTTAAGGAACTTTTCAATTCTTGCTTATCACTGGGGATAGCAGTCTTGCTATCTTTTTCTTCTAGCCTAACAGCAAGCATAGCTTTGTGGGTCTCTACAATCTGGGTAGCATTTTGAGTGTTTTTAATTGAAACTTTAACTTGCTGGTCATCAGAAAACCTGTTATCACCTCCCCCTTCCATTAATCTGCTACCTTTAGGACTGTTAGGAGAACCTCTACCGTTGCAAAGCTTTTGGGAAGAGCTGCTGGCCGTTCCGGAATGAGATTCTTCAGTCAGAGAAGAATCAGGGGACATAGAATCGGATGAAACCATGCTCTGCACGCCTTCTGGTCCAAAAAGAATTACAGGGTCATCTCCGTAGCCATTCAAAATTTCATCATAGCTGTCATCGTAGTCTACTGCACAAAATCTCTGAAGAGACTTATGCCTTAAAGGCACTGTATTCCATTTCTTGTCAACACAAAATCGAACAGGTGACATTGTGTTCGCCCTAAAGTTAGCGAAACGTGGCTGCCCCCTCATGCGAATTTCCATTGCTAGCAACTCTTCGTCACTTTCATCCCAGCTCTCATGATCATCATGGATGCTGCCAAAAAACAGGTCATCCTCACTTTCATCTCCACTGGAGAATTCAGGGTAGCAGAAACGGCCACCGTCACTGCTTATTACAGCAGTGGTTCCACTCAATACAACGTGCTTATTTTGTGACTTTGTTCCTTCCATCAGGCAACTTGGAGGGATCTTTCTTTCTAATGACTTCTTATAACAAGTGTTTATTCGTCCCAAGAATACTTCTCTTGAATTAATTTCATTTCTTGTTAGGAAAGTTGAATGATCTAAGCCGGCAATTTCCTTCAGTACATCAGTGAGTCCATTATTGTTGCTTGGAGCTTTATCTGCATCATCGTTATTTCCAAAAGACCTATGAATATGGCTGTAATTTTCAACCTCTTCTTCTTCCTCTTCTTCATTATTGTTGTTATTATTCAGTGGCTTTTTCTTCAAAACATTTATACTTTGATTCCAACCTATAAGAGCTGGTTTGTTCTCACAAAAATCTTGTGAGGCGATTTCACCACACATACCCTGTCCATCTATTGTCACCATGGTGGGTTTCACAGCAATAGTGGGTTTCTTTGCCACAGGTGGCCGAAAATTTCCTGTATTCTTATTATGCGGGTTGCTGTGAATTGCATTGGTTTTTATATTTGAATTTGAGACTGGAGCTTTTTCGGGGCCTGGAGGCGGCTGATGCAAGTTTTTTGGCTTGAAGCAATTTTTACATTCACCAGGTTTCCACACATGTTCAGTGAAGGCATTGCAAGCAGACATTTTCTGAGGTTAAATATTGTTCAGTGCGTGGTAAGATCATTCCTTATTATTTAATGTTGTCTTGCTTGCATAATCAAATCTGGTTCATCCTAGGAAAGTAAAAGAGAGATATTAAAAATCAGTGAGAGTGGCATACTGCCACTCAAGGAGCTGATCTTCTCAACTTCATTAGTTGATCTTTTTACTGACAAATTAGGAACCAAGTTTAAGGTTAATATATTTGATAATGATGTCGTGAGATAAAACAGCTAAATGTTTTTATAGGTAGTCTGTAAAATACTGTAAAAGCAGAAGGGTAAATTTTCATCTCATGTTAATATATAGGAATAGCGATCTATAAGTTTGTGTAAATACTACATGTCAAATTAATTACAGAAGACAGGCAAGTATTTTTTTTTACTGAACACCAGGTGGAGCTGTAAGATAACCAGAAGAGCTTTTCATAATATTTCACTGGAGGGCATCTTATAATCTTTAAAAATTTTGCTTAATGAATTTTTGCCTTTGTTTAAAGAGTGATACAGGTAGTTCTTGAGTTACAACCACAACTGAGTTTGGAATTCTGATTGTAAGTTGAGTCATCATGTGACCGGACTCAATTCTATAACTGTTTTTATGTTTTTATGAAGTCATTAAGCAAATCATGTGGTTGTTAAGTGAATTATGTGGTCATAAGCTTATCCAATGGGTGCTTTTTGCTGGAAAACAGCAAAAAAAAATCACAAAATGCAACCATGTGGCAGGGGGATGCTGCAACAGTTGTAAATTCAATTGTCAATTACCAAGCACCTAAAATGCAGGTCCGAAGAGTAGTATGGGAGTTGCAATATTACTCTGAAACCTACTGATTATATAATCTAAAGCTTATGGAAGAACAAAAGAAAGCCATCCTTATTTTTAATACTTTTTGATCTTTTATAGCGTCTTGCTGCAATGTTCCCCAAAGTTATTTTGAATGTGGCCCATCACACCTGTAACAGATTGCATTACAACAAATATGCAGGGAAAAGCTGGCTGAGACTTGTTTTATGCAACAAATGAAGATAAAGCAAAGAATATCAGGCCACTCTTTTGATAATCATAACATCAAGGAAAAACCCAGGAAAAAAAGGCTTGGCAGAATGCCTCTATACAACTTCTTATGTTTAGTTCTCTTGGAATTGTCCATTTGTCCAAGAGACAATATACATGGTGCCTCCTTCTATCCACATGCATTTTAAAGGACTAGTTCTCTGTTCTAAATTTCGGCTGACAGGTTCCTTCAGAGGCGTGCTGGCTGCAGCACAAAGGAAACCTCCTACACTAATACTGTATACTAACATAATCCAGTTAAAAGGAACTTAATTGGTGTGCAATATTCCCTGCAATTTCAGTATTCTAAAAATGAATGGTCTCAGTAAATACCAGATGGTGACATGCACTAATTAATCAGGCTAGCTCAATGAATGAGCCTATTAAAATGAATGCACCTATTAGACATGTGTTTTTAATGCATTAAAGCCTGCCTTTAAAGGAACACTTGATTCATTTAGTGAGAAATATAGACAAGTTTGTACTGAAGTTATCTGACAGTGCAAAGTTATCTCAACAATTTCTATCAATAGATATTTCAGGCCAATACGTATCAAAAATTTGTTTTTATTCAAGTGAAGAAAATGAATACTTTTTTTTCTTCCACTGTTTGGGAGGAGTTTCCTAGTACTGGCATGTTCCAAAATGCTCTGCAGGCATTAAACTTCATCCCTGACAGCTCTCAGTACAGCTAGCTAATCACTATTCAGAGCAATAAAAGGCTCTTACAAGAACCCAGCCTTTCATCAGCATTTCTAGTGAAAAAAAAGAAGCTATGGTTCATTATCAGAGCAAAATTACAGAATGATCAGTTAAGATTTGGACTCTAGGAAAAAAAACTTGCATTTTAGAAAAAACAGCATAATATGAATAGTATAATAAATATTTTTAAACATCTTTTCTTAATTTCTAATTTCAGCTCCATGTGATTTATGGACTTATTTAGAGATACATGAAGCTTTTGCAACAGTGGTTATTTCCCAGAGCTATATTAAAATAATTTGCAACTGTACCTATGACCTTAGTTTAGCTTGTAACCTGCAAAGGTTGTAAATGCGAAGATGGGCATAATTACGTTTTTTCATAACTTTGTAACTGTGAATGTCCACTAAACAAGGCAGTCACTCAATGAGGACCATCTATACTACATTCTGGATACAACCATTTTATATGAACTTTGCTTCTCCTTGGTCTTGTGTAATAGCCTGAAATTTCTAACATATTCAGACTATTTTAACACCTAAATATACTTTAATGTAAGGTTAGCTTATACTGGCATAGAAAAAGTGCATTCCATGCTCACAAAAAGAAAATCTTTGCGATTATTAAAAACAAATTTAATTAACAATCTACACATTTCATCAGCATAATAAAAGTGTTATTCCAGTTACCCATACATGCACATGTGATTCACTGGGTGGGGTTGAGAGGTTTAGTTTAAGATGCAGTTGGAAAAGAATTGTGAAATCTATTACTTTCACTCTATCCATTGTGGATTGATATTAATGCTATTTTTCTTCTGATTAAACAAAGTTAAATCACAAAACGTTTAAGTGCATTTTAGAATAAAGTCAATAGAAGGATGCTACTCACAGGCAGAAAGCCAAAAAGAGAAAATGTGTGTGAGAGATTGGAAGAGACAAGAACTAATGCTACATGTACAAAGTTATTATAGAAGTCCTGGTTCAATGAGAACATTTCATTATCTAAGGGAAAACACATTTGATTTCAGTTAGAAAGGCATACATCAGTCTATTTAAAATACATATAGCGTATCTTAATGCAATTTGTCTTGCAATCTATTGTTGCTGAACATTCCAAAAGCTCTCAATGGGCCAAGATGTTTGTACAGCTATTTTGTCCTAGTACAATATACAAATTTGTATATTTGCCTTGTTTGGGAAGCATTTTTTTAATAATATAGATTAGTGGTCTCATGATGCTCTTCTGGAGTCATATCTAAGGTTCATTATGATGACTATTAAATATATATTCAGAACCATCTTCAGTTTCTTTTCTGATGAACACAGCAACGTCTCCCATAATTTTATAAGGGGAATGTTAAATTTCTGCCTTGCTCCAGGGACCAATACATCCCAATTTTTATATATTGCTCCTGGAAAAAGGTATCTCAATGTGGAACAAAATCTCATCAGAATGCTGAGGACATGAAAGCCGCAGTCAGACTCCAAAAGTCATAGCCAGAAACCAACATTTCTATAAATATCGCAATTGCTCTCATTGCTTTCCCCAAGAGAATCTTTGCTCTATATGATGGACAAGGCAGTTTCTAATAGCAACTAGCATGCTGCATGCCATAAAATTTAAGGTTTAAAATTCAGGTTAATACTGTTCTGAGTTTAAATTACTCTATGTTGCCTCATCCAATTCTTCTTTCCTTTTATGATATTATCCTAATTGTGATCACTGATCCTGCTAATTCTTCCAGAACTTAAGCAACTTTGCTTCTTCAGTTATTTTAATTCCCTTACTCTCTCCTCCTAAAACCCACTTATGCCTAACCTATGTTTAATGTGCTATTAAACATTTCATAATTTAAAAAAGGAGTCAATATAAATCCTAATTTATATTATAGACTACATATTGTGGGCTGCTCCTCGTCTGTCTGTCTAGTTGCTATAGAAACTAGATACAAATTATGTTAGCATAATTTTACTGTTTCCATTTATACTTTTTATATTGTTTATTAAAGAGTTGGAAATGGATACTGTGCTTTTGTCAGCTCTAGAATATATGTTTGTCTTTATTGGAAACTGAATTAAATCAACAGATGATGAAGAATTAACTGGAGAGCAAACTCTAGAGCCTTAAAAACAAGTTTAAAAAGTATCAATGATAGAGGATATGAAGGAAAACTAGGACTGTGTACCAGTTAGCAGATGTGAGGCCTAAGAAATACTTGATGTAACACACATACTTGTTGATATTTTTGATGCTGACTTCCTGAACAGTCAGAAAACCCAGGAAAAGTGTTAATCATATGATATAATTGGCTTAAGACATTTCTTAACTGCTATTATTCTTCAGTCAAATTGCATTTAGTTGTCAATCGTATCTAAATGCTTACATTCTACTTAAAGGGAGTAGACTGAAAGGCCCAGGAAGGATGGAGCCCAAACTGAAAGACTGCACTTGTTCTCACGATGGACCATTCTCAGGCACTCCTACGGTTCATCATCTTTTTAAAACACAGGTAGTCCTCAATTGGTGACAATTGGAAACCGCAGTTCTGTCATTAATCAATTGCTAAATTGGAAATTATCCAATCTCTCCCTTTGGAATACAAACACATCCTGGGATAATCAGCAAGGAGGGAATTAATATTTGTGTTTACATTCATTGGATGTAGGAAGGGATTACAAGAGAGTAAGTGCTATCAGCCTGGTGTATTCCCTGTGGTGTGCTTGCTTGCTCTCTTGTATTCTTTCTCTCTATCTCTCTACTCTGCCAGGGGAGAAAAAAGAACAGGACAAGCACAGGACAATGCATACTGACTACAATGGCAGTCATATGACTGAGGGGCACTGTGAAGAGTGTAAATGTGGGCATTTGTTGTAAAACGTTTCAGCACTGTTGTACCTTTTAACAAAGCACTAGGAAAGGCAGTTGGTAAGTGGAGACTATCTATGTGTTCCTGAGATTGCTATACAAAATGCTATTTTAAACATTTTTGAAGAATACCTTAATATTTATTATCTCATCAATACATAAATAAAATAATGCAATCAAAGTTTGTTGCAGAGGTCGAGAGCTTCTTTGCACAAAAGATTTATAAAGGTGAATGTGTAAGTTCTGTATGTGCACTCATTCTGGACTTGTCAAATTAAAAATAGTACTCTTAAAAAAACAATGTACTTAAAGAAAATCTATAGTGATGTAACGAGTTCATATTTAAAATAGCTAGAGCAAATTTCAGCCTATATAGAAATTCTTTCTCCTCTCGCCTACTTTGCATAACTTTCCATTTCCTGCTTACTAAGGATTTAAGTACAGCTGGATCTGATGATAGACAAAATTAACCACTCTTAAAAATTTTATCCTTTTATCCATTCTGATAAAAGTATATATTATTACCAAATATAGATTTAGAAGTTTAGTTTCTCCCTATGAGTCAAGTGGAAAAAATGTTATTGCAAGCATAGAACCCACCTAGTAAAATGCATCTAAACCAAAGTATTTTCATAATACCCTACAGTAGTTCTCAAGAAGAAGAAAACTTAAATAGTGGCCTTTTACCATTTCCTGTCCAAATTGTAGAGTTTTTAATCATCTGAGAAAGTGCTGCCCAAATGGTACTCCTGACCCTTCCCATGCTAGGAGGAAATCTTCCCATGCTGTTTCAGCTAGCACTTAAATGACAGCCGGCAACTATTTTTACAGTAGCCTTGCTCAGCCAAGAGAATTGTCTGAAATAATTTCCTTTGTTTTAATAGAATGCACCTATCCTGGACAAAATCCAAACACGTCAGCCAGCAAAAACTACATCCCTTCAACATATGTTTTCTAAAAGCTTTATAAAGGATTAAATGATCCAAAAACATTTTTACAACCATTATATAGTTGTTAGCAGAGTTGTCTACAATTTATCCTGCTTGTTTTAAAGATAATAAAACATAGGTGAAAGATTGATTGTATTTCATATAATTTTATATTAAATTATATGCTGCATGACCCATGGTGATTTGTTTAATGACCACAACTGGAAAGTCACATGGCTTTCACTTAATGACATCACTTAGCCAGTCCTAATTGCATTAGATAAGTGAGGGCTATCTGTACTAGCTCCAAGGGCAACCATATCAAGTAAAAGACAGAAACCGAAGACTTCTACTAAGCAACTCCCACAACAACCATACAAATCAGTACCTCTTATATGAAGTAGGAGACTCATTAGTCCTGGCTCTATTGGAAATGGATATAATGCTGTGGGAATTTATATTCCATTAACGTTAAGTACACGTTTATGAAGGAGCATTTAGCTGCCCATGAATAATTTATTTAAAATAATGAAACACTGTGTAGGATCTGTGAAAAAAAAACACTGTATGCATGGCCTACTCTTTTATACAGTGTCGTCATGTTAATACTATTTTGTAGCAATATTTGGATCCTCGGTTTAATGAATGGTGCAAAATAACACTAAGTAACAGAAGGGTGTCAGCCTCATAACAGTAATGTCAGTACTATAGGAAGCACAAGGGATTTTCTATCTTTACAGCTCCTTTTCTCTTTCCATTCATTGTGATTTTCTGTTGGACAACCCAGGGAACAAATGCAGTAATCTGAATTAGACTTTCATTTCTCTGGCATGAAATAAGTAGGACTGAGACTACTCCGTTCTAATTTTCAATGCAGCTCCAAACCTGATCCATTTCTCTGGCTCTTCAGGATTCTCTAAAGCTAGTTCTCCAACAAAACAATATTTTGGCATTTACATAAAACACCATGATGGGAAGTCTACTTCTCTCTAAAAGCTTCCAGTAGGTTTTAAATATATTTATAAATGACATATCTGGAAATTCAGTGGTTATTGCATGGAATTGTTTCCTCATTTTGTTTCTGAGCTAAAGATTAAAATTATGTGATAGAACAGTGACATTCTAGACAAATAAATATACAATAGTCTTAACTATACCTGAATAGGTGGCACAAAATTGTGCATATATTAGCGCTGGTTTTCAGCTGACCTCTGAATTTAAGGGATCACCATGAATCCTTTGTAGCATTTGCCTTTCTTATTTATAATTTACCAAGATCTTTTCCTCCCCTGTGTAGGCAAATGAATTAATTTGATTAATAAACAGATGTATTATCATTAACTGTAATTTTCTTCTACGATGTTAAATAAGTTTAAGTTCATTTTGAAAGAAAATTTCAAACTTTGTCTAAAATGACATTTTAATGGCAAGGGTTAGATTTGGGTGGGCAATTTTCATAACATAACTTCAAGTAATTCACTTATTTTGGATGTGAGTGATAATGGTCTAAAAACAATGACTATGCTTAGCTTAGGGGAACAGAAGGGGATGACAATGAAAAAAACTAATGAAGAGCAGCAAGGATATCACTGAGTTATCCCTAGAAGAGCCACATGCTGTCATTGGGAACAGGTTGGATGCAGAACATTTGTATATATAGTCATCAATAAGTCAGGCCTAATTGTTGCATTAATAACCTACTCTATTTTGAAATTGGAATGCTCCAAAATGTCCATTCTTTTCCCATAAGCTAAGCACAGCCATTGTCTTAAAACATCTGAGTCAGGGAAGTCATATTAACATTATTTAGTAGTAATAGACATACTCTTTTAATATATAATAAGCAAATATTGAAGATATTGTAAGAAAAATCTTATGCTGCTTATCATTAAGAACATATCAGTATATTACTTTCTCTACTCCATAATCCTATCAGAATGCAAGAAACAATGTTTACATATAAATTTCCTACAGCTTCAGCATTACATCATGAACTGCAGCATACTGAATGTCATGCAAATATCATTTGTAAAAGCTATATAGAGATAAGAAATCTTTGATTTATTTTTCACATTACATAAACATTGCTTTAGTGACAAAGGATGGGGCATTAACTTACCAAACATCTATTAAGGATGAAGACTGCATCTAACCATTCAGAATTTTCACCTTAAATCTGCAATGCTCCAACAGAACATTTGCATGGCAACTGTTACTAACAGAGTTTAATGGTAAGAATGGATGCTTTAAAAGCTACAGAAAACATTTCTTGTTATATAGTGTATCCTATTTATTTCTTTGAGCAGAAATACCTTAGAAGAAATTCTATGCAGATACTGGCATAGAACATTGGGCAACAGTACTTTAAATTTTGAACATTATTTATAAATATAGACAGATTCATGGAAAAGTAATTACTTAATTCTTTGTTTCAAATAACCTATCATGACATTTTTAATGAGAGATTTTTTAGACACACAAGGGCATTTTAATTAAAGAAATGTAAGAACGTGTACCATTGAAATAAAGTGGTTTAAATTGTTTTTTGTGCTTAACTGGCTATATTATACCCAGCGTTAAGCATACTTAATAATGTAATTTTTAAATAGTAACATAAAAGAAAGTTATTTGTACTGAATTACTCAGTTTTCAAAACAGCATTGACGCTATACCCTATGTTAATAAAGGTTCCACACAGAACCCTTAACTTTACACTAGATACTGAAATAAAGATGTATATTTCAGTCCTCTACATATTATCTTTGAAATAAAGCTAACATAGTTAAATTAAACCTACACTGGACTTAACCTTCTTAAAGGTTACACATCAAGAAACGTACAGTACTGTACTCAATATATAAAAATATTAATATGAGAAAATCTTATTAACAACATCCAGAAAATACTTCCTAATATTTCAAAAAACTGTCATTCTAAGTCAGCGGTAAATTTATCTGATTCAAAATAAAACCATTATAGTAGTTAATAATTAGAGAAAACAGCATATTTAGATACTTCTCTAATAAGATAAACTCACCATAAAATGAATGCAAAATTATTACAGAAAATACAACTTTGTGGGTAACTCTTTGCTAACATATTTGAGAACTGAAGAGGACCAAACTTTTACCAGGACTGTTTTGTCTGTTTTAGTCACTAGCAGTTTTCTGTTTTAAAAAGTTATTTAATTAATATTTTCAGCAGAAGCAATCTATTGATGCAAAATTTAATATTGAATTATATTGAGCCTTTCAAATGTAATATAATTTGTTATATAAATTAAGAAAGGGATGTTAGATTTTCAAAATAAAACGAGCTCAATACAATTGCTTTAGCTTTGTGGAGCATTTAAATTATGCTTGCTTTGGAAAACATTCACTTTCTTAAGCCAATACAAACATCTATTGCTTTCTGAAAATTCCTATGGTCAAAATTATGAAAATGAGTTATGCAGATATAAAGGTTGCATAAAATCCTTGTTTACTTATTTCTCATTGTCCATCAAATTTGACTCCTATGCTCTTATAATGCAATGTATATCACTATAATTCAAAACAAGCAGAAAAACATGTAGTCTGCTTTCTATAAGTAATTAAGAAAGTCTTAAAAAACAAAGTACAATTGTTATGTGCGTAAATTCAATAATATTATAATATAAATAGAACTCTGATTTGATCTTAGGAAGCACAATAGAAACTGATAGGTGAAGGCTAAGGAGCTCTTAAAAAAGAATGTCTCTGAAGAAGAAAAATTATAAGTTTTGCACTCATATTTTAATCACCTGTAGAACTCTTAAGAACTATAGATTTATAATTCACTTAATTGCAAATAATAATTCACAATTAAATTAAATATTTAATATTTACATAACTTTGAAGCACTTTAAACATCAGCAAAATGCATATTCATTAATCAATATCAGATCAATGTTATCTTATTGAAAGGAGGACTAAAAAATAGTTGTTTGCTATATATTAAATACATAACAATAAGATATCCACCAGACTCCAGACTGATGTAGTGGCTAAGACATGAGATAGAAAACAGAGGACCCCTGACTTCTAATCCCTCTTTAGCCATGAAAGCCAGTTGGGTGACTTTGGGCCAGTCAGGCTCTCAGCCCATTCTACCGCACAGGGTTTTTTAGTGGGGAAATAGGATGAAGATGTGTTGGATACATTCAC
>JANHFP010003608.1:52362-64468 GCA_032468135.1 Calamaria suluensis
GTTGAAGTCCACAAATCTTAAAGCTGCCAAGTTTGAAGATCTCTGAGATAACGGAAATCTACAGGTCCACCATAGCCGGCTGGAGAATTCTGGGAGTTGAAGTCCACAAGTCTTAAAGCTGCCATGTTTTAAGACCTGTGAGGTAACGGAAAGCTACAGGTACAGCTATGCTGCCTGGAGAACTCTGGGAGTTGAAGTCCACAAGTCTTAAACCTGCCAAGTTGGAAGACCTCTGAGGTAAAGGAAAACAGATGGAAATCATATTGTGATGATGCAAAAATCTAAAACAATATCCTATTATTATTTTTTAAAGAGAAACTACTTTTCTGGGTTATTTATATCCATTATTCTGATGGTTTAAAGGGAGGTTTCTGTTTGTGAACAGAAGCGTGTGTCGTTACAAATATATAGAGATATGCAAGTGAGTTTATAATGGCCCCACAATTGTGCATTTATTTCAAAGCAATTGATCCTGAAGTCTTACATTCTCCATTCAAGCTCCGTGGTGGTTAGTTTGGGCAAATCTAAATCTATTCGGTTCTCTTCGTTGTTGTTGTTTTTATCCCTGTATTTTATCTCCAAATAGTTTATTGAACTGGAGAAGGGTCTCAGTAACAGGTCCTACTATGTTTCAGTTGCTGTGAGTATAGAGTTCGAATCAAGCTGCTTCAATTCTACTCGGCTTCTTTTTTAAACCCAGCTTGCTAAGCCTAACCATTTCTTGCAGTGTTGCCTCTCTTAAAATACAAAATGCGGCTTGCGAGTTGAAGAGTAAAGTCTTTGTGACTGCTAAGTCTTCTTTAAATCTTTCACACTGGTAAAGAAGTCCATCTTAGATGAGAAGATGCTGAATTTAGGTGGACGACGATGAACATATACGGTTGATATGGAATGTGTGATTAAAGTGCATCAAAGTGCGTTGTTTGAGAATTGCACATGGATGCACTAGTTTATTACCCTGTTTTCCCCCAAACAAGACATCCCCTGATAATAAGCCCAATCGGGCTTTTGAGCGCATGACAATAAGGCCAAGCGCTTATTTCAGGGTTCCAAAAAAAAATTATAAGACAGGGTCTTATTTTCAGGGAAACACAGTAGCTCTAGCATAATGGATCATTTCCATAGGTAGATTTTTCCCCCCATTGGATAATTCTTCCCAATTACTAAATTACATGTAGCGTCCTTTTTTTCTAATAGTTTTTATTAAATATAAACACATAATATAACAAAACAGAAACACAGAATAAGACATATAGACAAACATACAAATGTAAGTCAGATACACTTACAAATAATACACTTACTATTGTGGTTATCTGGAAAACCTTGTTTGGCTTCCTTGTCTAACATATTTTCCAACCCTCATAGAGCTCCTTTTTTCCCCCTCTTATTTGTATATATTACTTGTCGGTGTCAATAAGTTTTATATCAATTAAATTGCAGAATCTTCCTTTAGTTATCAATATTTGTTCCCTCTTTAGTAATTAATATTATTAAATATGTCAAATTTTTCTCCAATATATTCTCCAAGATAACCAATAGAAATAACTCCGGTTTTTTTAACTTTCCTCCCAGTAATTTCTTCCAACCATCTTTTTCTTTTGGTCCAGAGAATTTTGATTTTGGGGCATGTCCACCACATATGATAGAATGTAGCGTCCTTCTTATCCCCTCCCTAGAAACTGGTTTGGGATTGGTTCTCATTTATTCATTTGAGCCTTTTGTCCAATTGAGGATTTTTTTTTTTTATGAATTCATTTGTTTTCTTGCAAAACATGGGTTTTCCCCAAAGCCTTCCATGTTGTGAATGGATTATTCCGTTTTGACTGCATAAGAATCCACCCTGGGAAAATAGGGTTGCTAGAAAAAAATGTGGACAATTTTTTGGGACAAGGAGGTGCATGGAAATTTTGAAAGCACGTTGATGAAGCTCCTGCTAAAATGGCTATTGTGATGACAGTAACTGGTGAGGCTATTCTTCGGAGATCCAGTTTGGTCTAGTTCAGAGGCCTTCAAACCTGGCAGCTTTTAAGACTTGTGGACTTCAACTCCCAGAATTCCAGCTACGCTGGATGGAGAATTCTGGAAGTTGAAGTCCACAAGTCTGAAAGCTGCCACGTTTGAAGACCTCCGATCAAGAGTGTTGCTTACATGTACATGAATGGTGTTTGTTAACTAGCACTGTGCTTTGTGTTAACATCTTGTCTGGAGTTGCCTGTCAAACACTTACACAGGTGTTTTAGTTCACAGTACACAGTTAGTACACAGTTCACTAAGTGACCATTTCAAAGTTAGCAACAATGCTGAAAAATGGGTCTTATGACCGTTTTTCACCCTGACGACCATTGCCGCATCCCTATAGTCAACACGATCAAAATTCAGATGCTTGGCAACTGGTTCATAGTTATTGACTGTTGCAGCGTCCTGGGGTCATGTGATCCACTTTACGCGGCCTTCTGACAAGCAAAGTAGAGGGCGAAACCAGATTCACTTAACAACTGTGCTACTAAATTAACAACCGCCGTGGCAAGGAAGGTCGCAAAATGGGACAAAACTCCCTTAACAAACGCCTCACTTTAGCGACATCCATTTTGGGGCTCAGTTGTCATTGTTAAGTCGAGGACTGCCTGTATTTGCAAGTTGCCCTTGACAAGATTGAAGAATATGTGCTGAGGCAAAGCTCGCACGTAACGGTTAATTTTTTACCTCACAGATAATTGAAATCTTTGTATATTTGTGTGCTAATTAATCGAATTACAAGTTTCATGAGGGCCACCTTGAACTTTTCAGCAGAAGGAGCAACTCCTGATAAGAAGGATGTATTGTGGTTAATCCCAGTGTTTATTTTGTCTTTTATGTTGTTTCCGAATGCTACAGCAGTCATTGTTTTTCACAGAACAGCAGGGAGGCCTAACTAACCAATGACAAGCAGAACCTCTTTTCTATCATTAAATGGCTTGGGCAGAATTACCGCTAGGATTTATTCAAGCAGTTTCCGTCTGTTGCTTCCTTCCACAAAGGGCCACGACCAGAGCTCCTCTCTTGCTCAGCATTCCGCTGAGCTGACCTTGCCAAATCATCACCCTTTTCACCGGGACCTGCTCCGGTATGCCAAACTTATGGAGTGGTTGAAGAATACGGATTATGGGAAATATGAAGGGCTGATGAAGGTAAGTCACTCGAAGAGCGATATTAGGATATGGAATAAGGCACTCGTGCAAAAAAGCAAACACATTTTTCACATCTGCTACCTCTAGATCGAGAGGGACGCAGTGGCTCAGCGGGTAAGGCAGCTGAGCTTGTTGATCGGAAGGTCGGTAGTTCAGCGGTTCGAATCCCCAGTGCCGCGTAACGGGGTGAACTCCCGTTACTTGTCCCAGCTTCTGCCAACCTAGCAGTTTCGAAAGCACGTAAAAAATGCAAGTAGTAAAAAAAGGGACCCCCTTTGGTGGGAAGGAAACAGCGTTCCATGCGCTTTTGGCGTTGAGTCATGCTGGCCACATGACCGCGGAGACGTCTTCGGACAGCGCTGGCTCTTCGGCTTTGAAACGGAGATGATCACTGGCCCCTAGAGTGGGAAACGACTAGCACATATCTTTACCTTGTGTTCTAAACTAGAAATGAATCAATGGTAGGTAAATGTCTGTGAAGATTCTCAGTTATCCAGGTCCTGGTTGTCCCAAAGGTGCTTTTTCCCAAGGGAAAAACAAAGTCCAGTTGCCTTTTTGAAAAAAGCACCTTTGGGACAAGAGTAGGTGAAATAATTGTTTGGTTTTTTTTTCTATTCATCACCGGTAAAATGAAGGTCCTTACACATCATTTTTCTTTCAGTCTGCCAGTGAGGCGACAGTAAAGAGAGTGGGCATACTCAGCGACATGCATTTGCGTAGCATTCGAACCAAGTTAATGCTCATGTCAAGAAATGAAGAAGCAACAAAGCATTTAGAAGTGAGTGGGTCTCAGCTGGTTTTCTCCCCCCTTCAATTATGCTTCTGGTTTAATCACTGAAACGGTGTTCATGCTTGAAGTTTTTCTATAAAGAATAAACATATTTTTTCCCTCTAGTGCACAAAACAGCTTGCAGCAGCATTTCATGAAGAATTTGTTGTCAGAGAAGACTTAATGGGACTTGCAATAGGAACACATGGCAGTAATATACAGCAGGCCAGGAAGGTGCCAGGCGTTACTGCAATTGAACTTGAAGAAGATACTGGAACTTTCAGGATCTACGGAGAGGTAAAAGAGAAACACAGAAAAGTCATGTTTTCAAGTTGGGAAACTCTGACTTCTTTCTTTGAGTTTAAGCCTAGAGGTCTGCATATTGACTGGACAAATTCCAGCATTTTAATCCCAGTATATTGGAAATAGTGAGGAATTGGTGGAAGAGAAGGCAAATATAGAAAATCGTACTGCTCTTTTTACTTGTAATTTTCTTCTTTTCCCTGTGGATTAAGTTCTACACAATCTAACAATTGTTAAATGGATCTGTGTAAAACTTTCTCAAATCTCAATTTTGCTTAAATTAGGAGAGCCTTCCTCCATGTTGGGTTTTGATTCCAACTGGCAGTTGAAAGAATAATCCCAATTTACATAAATCAGAAAATATTGCTAGGGCAGTGATGGTAAACCATCATCACTGGGAGGGGAGAGAGAATGCACACTTTGTGCCCGTCTTGGGCTACAACCCAAAAGAGGAGTTCCCAGGGAGCATGTTGCGTGGCAGAAAATGAACTTCCGGTTTCAGCAACTGGACTTCCAGTTTCAGCCAATTATACTTCTGGGTTTCTGGCACGGAGGCACATGTGAGAATCAGCTGGTTGGCGCACAGTCTCAGAGGAAAACGAAGACCAGCTAGAAGGTCTAGTTTCCCACACTGCCATATGCAAAAAGGCCAGCTGATTGGCGGGCATGCATCCAGGCCAGAAGCCCTACGTCTTTGGACTGGATGGTAAAATTCTGCTGGCTGCATGTTTAGTTCTTTTGCAGGAATGCTGCTTAATTAAGGATTATTAAAGAATAATTGAGGTTCTCCTCAGATCTGGGTGACCAAGTGGATATCATAACATCGAGCTTCAGATAAAAACATTTATTTAAATGGTTGTGTAAAAGTACAGGCACCAATCTGCAAATGTATATGGTAGTTTGGAGATAAAGTCCCAGAATCCCATAGTGTTTAAGCACCTGTCTGATAGCCATCATTTTTAATTTACCATGTACAAACGCTTGCATTTTCTCATTGCAAAAGAGAGTATATGTAGTTTTTTCTCATTTTATATGGAAATAGTTGTTCCCTAAAAGTATTTTAACTGTTAATGTTTAATGCATTCTATTCTGTTTATTACCAGAGTGCTGAGGCAGTAAAAAAGGCTAGAAGCTATTTGGAATTTGTGGAGGACTTTATTCAGGTTCCTAGGAGTCTTGTAGGTATGTAACAACAACAACATTTTAACAGTAGCAGGGAAAAGTTTCAAATGTCTGTCTGTCTGTCTCTGTCTGTCTGTCTGTCTCTCTCCCCCCTCTCCCTCCCTCCCACACACACACTCTGCCAATCTATTTCAATCTAACCTTAGCAATAAATATATTTTGAGGGCACAGCAAAGCCTAATGTGGAAGTGGGAATTACTCTTCTCCTTTCAGTCATAAAAGTAGTTCCATCATCAGCCTTAAATTACTATAAATATTTTTCCTAGTTGTTTTTCTTGTTGATGGTTTACTTGAGACCAAACTCCTGATGATAACTCACAACTTCAATATCTTCTATTTGTTAAAGGGAAAGTGATTGGTAAAAATGGCAAAGTTATTCAAGAGATTGTGGACAAGTCTGGAGTCGTGCGAGTGAGAATTGAAGGAGACAACGAGAACAAACTACCCAGAGAAGATGTACGATTTTAATGTCTTTTCCCCCCTCTTTCCTTGGCAATGAATGTCCTGTGGGTAGGGTAGAAATTAAAGAGGAATCTGAGGTTTCATTTGTGGAATAAAGGTGGGAAAGGTGTGCTGTTCATGCCATATGAGTTGTGGTGGCGCAGTGCTTAGTATCCAGTACCGCAAGCTACTTCTGCTGACTGCTGGCTGACTGTAGTTTGATTCTCATTGGCTCAAGGTTGACTCATCCATCCATCCTTCCAGGGTTGGCAAAGTTGAGGAGCCAGATTGTTGGGGGCAATGTGCTGACTCTGTAAACTGCTTAGAGAGCGCTGTAAAGCAGTATATCAGTCTTAAGTGCTATTGCTATTGCTATCTTGAGCTAAGTAGTCCTCAATTTATGGCCACAATTGAGCCCAAAGTTTATTTTGCTAAGCAAAACATTTGTTAAGGAAGTTTTGTCCCTTTTTATGACCTTCCTTGCCACAATTGTTACGTGAATCATTGCAGTTTGTTCAGTTAGTAACACGATTAAGTGAATCTGGCTTCCCCATTGAATTTGTTTCTCAGAAGACTGCAAAAGCTGATCACATGTCCCTTGGAACCCTGCAGTTGTCATAAATATGAGTCAGTTGCCAAGCGGCTGGATTTTGATCACATGACTCTGGGGATACCACAAAGATCATGTCTAAAAGACACTCATAAGTCACTGAACGGTCACTAAATCAACTGTTGTACGTTGAGGACTACCTGTGCATAAATCTAACTAATATGTACTTGAGTAGCCGTATTGTTAATTGCAAAATCTCATTTCTTTAATGTGCTATGTCAGTAATGCTCAGTGGGCCTCAAGGATTAATCCAGTATTTAAAGTACGTTTCCCATTGTGCCTAACTAAGTAACTGTACAAAGGTACTGTAGAAAATAGATAGCTTAGATGCATACAGTTCTAAATTGGTATTTTGAACTATTGCATTCTTTCATTCAAGCAGTCCTAGGAGAATGCTGTAGGGTCTAGATTGTGCTCCCCTCTTTAGTCTAGTGATGATATAGCAGCAAGCCTTCACTAATGCCTATATGACCTCTGTCTTGTACATCCAAGTCACTTCAACAATACTCCAGCATTTCTGGCAGAGTACAGGTGCCTCACTAATTAAGAGACGCAACCTTGACATTAGCTTATTCTTGATCAAATGATTGTATATACCGGTTGTAACTTCTGCTCCCCCATGGGTTTGGCCATAAGTTAGCTAATTCTTTTTAAAATTGATTTCAAAAGTCGAAATCTGGGTTCTGTAATTTTTTTAACGTTTTCTACAGATTTTATAATTTCCAAGCCAATCAGTTTAGCCTCTCTTGAGAAGTCAGGTTAAGTTCTCAAGATTTACTTGTTTGTATAATATACACAGGGACGCAGTAGCTCAGCGGGTAAGACAGCTGAACTTGTCGATCAGAAGGTCAGCAGTTTAGCGGTTCGAATCCTTAGTGCCACATAACGGGGTGAGCTCCCGTTACTTGTCCCAGCTTCTGCCAACCTAGCAGTTTTAAAGGCACCTAAAATGCAAGTAGAAAAAATAGGGACCACCTTTGGCGGGAAGGGAGCAGTAGTATGTGCACCTTTGGCGTTTAGTCATGCCGGCCATATGACCATGGAGATGCCTTCGTAAAGCACTGGGTCTTCGGCTTTGAAACGGAGATGAGCACCACCCCCTAGAGTCGGAAACAACTAGCACATATGTGTGAGGGAAACCTTTTACCATTCTTCTATTTTCTCTCTTTCTAGATAACTTGATGTGCCCTGTTCTTCTCAGAAGGGTCTCTTTTTTTCCTGGGCTTCTGAGGAATCTATCTGTGCAATAAATGTGGGCTCTTCCATCTTTCTAAATGAGACCTAAAGAAGAAAGGCTAGTCTCCAGTCCTTTCAGTTCTCCTCCAGTAAGGAATTAATTCTGGAATTAAGGTACTTTTGATTTAGCATATTCTTCTGGGAAGAAAACAACCATACCTAGAAAGTTCCTGCTGTTTCTGCCTTAATATCCACCCTTTTGATTTGTTCTTCCGTTCACTAAATTCCATCACCATATAACCAGTTTTCTCTGCTGGTCAAGAAGGTGTCCAGGCTACTGGCTGAGACTACGGTAGCTAAAACATTTCATAGTAAACTCACAATACCTGTAGGTACAACATAAGCCTTTGATTCAAGAAACATAGTCCCAATTCCAGGAAAAGTGCTCATAAAAAATAGACACTATACATATATCGTACTAGAACTGAACGAAAAGGAAATCAGTTCAGCTTTAATACAATATATGTAGCATCTATTAAATAATCAATGTTGCCTATTTGTTTTAGCCAACTCGTTGTTTTATGGTACAGATTGAGTTAGGTCATAGCGTGGAATAAATTATCTGTATTAAACATCTTTGCGAATTTCAAATATCTGACAAATGGATTATTTATAAGCAGGAAAGGAGCAGAAAATAGGATAAACCGATAGACAAGTTTTTACTAAACCTCCATAAGTTAGTTATTCGGTTTCACAGTGTATATTGCCACCACATGTAAAAACAAGAAACCCTGGAGAAAGCACATTGGTTTATCTCGATGTCTGATAATTTTGTTGTACTAGATATCTTTTAAACCATTCAGCTCCTATACACTCTGACAAAAAGGCAATAGAACTGTTCAAAAATCCCCATTAAGAAAATTTTCTGATAGAATCAGTGTGGTGTTATAACTCTTGAGTTTACACATCAGTCTTACTGGAGTTCTAATTTGCTTACAAGAAGTAGATTAAAAATCCCTCACTAGCTCTTTATTTACCATTTTGCTGACTATGTCTGTTTCATGCTGAGATCCCTCCTCACAGGAAAATAGCTTACCGGTAAGTGTACCTACTTACAAGTAAATGGCTACAGAATCCAAAGGAGTTTTCTCCCAAGTAAGCTAGTACAGGATCATTTCATATTTTTTTCAAGAGAAACCATTTAAATAGAATGCATTAGTATGTTTACCACTAAATGATGAAGTTGGTTCTTTTGAATTATAACAAAGTTGTATTTTTTTTTCCAAAATTTGAAAATCATATTTTTGCAGAAGTGAAAATCAAATTGGTAGCCATACTGTGGCATTGCAAAATCGATATAATAAATATGTAACTATATCCTGTTATTAAATTTGATCCTCAATTTTAAAAGATATGGTTTTAAAAATATGTTTATTTAACATAATACAGAAAATATTGAATATAACAAAACAAGGAATATAATAATTTGGGGGATTGATATTATGCATAGAAAGCAAACTTCCCAACATGGCTGAGAATTTTGGAGGTTAGCAAAGTGAGAGATGGAAATACAAACTAGTGTTTTTAATGAATGAATCAAGGATTGTGACTCTTTTCTCTAAATGTCTAAAATTGAGAGACATAAAACTTGTTGTTTTATTTGGATATCATTCTATGTCCACCTTATTTATATCTCTTAAAATACAGAAAAATGTAACAAGAGGATCAGGCTTTCGGAAGCACAATTTAATGGGGTTAGGAATTGTTGGAGATTGTACTCCAATGCAAACTAAGTATTTTCAGTGCAGCAGTAGTAAAATGTTTAGCCTGCGATTCATCATCCTAGTGAAATTATTGTAATGCATTGTAATGTATTATCTTTCTTAGTCTTTTTGAACTAAATCATTAAATTGCCAAAATGGCTAAGAAAATATATCAAAGGAATAATTTCCAGAACTGGGTTTTTATAGGTGTTAGTTGGTGCATACTAGAATTTCTTGTAGAATAATTTACTTCTGTAAAACCTTTCTCTCCAAAATCCTATATTATTCCACTTCACTAATTTTCTTACCTTCAGAATCTGCCTCTTTGGGCAGCTTTTGAGTATACCTAAACATAGTATTTATTGCATAGACTCATGCATATATATGTATATGTACAGTATATGTATACTTATATGTATGTATATGTATATGCACATGCACATTTATGAATCAGCTAGCTATAAATCACTATTCCTTTCTGCACCAAAATGCAAAATAAAAAAAACTCTTTTCCTGTATTGGCAAACTTGTGCTAATGGATATTATGACTGAGGTAGACTTTCAGGGTCTTGCAGAACAAGTAGCCACAATGGATGACTTAGACTTAAACTACATAACTTTATTGTCCCTTGGAATGTACACCTAATCAACGTACATTAAAGTGAAATGTCATTGCATACTGCTCTCAAAGGGTCACATCACCACCTCCAATATACACTACATAAACATGACAAAATGAATGCATACAAAATATATTATATGACACAAAGAAACAACACAGTCTAGTTCAGATGTTCAGATGGGGAACCAACACTCTGCATAGTGGAACTTGAAAGTTTAAATCAGAAGTGGATAATGTTGCAGATTTGGGGATCTGCAACATTTCTTATTAGCACCTCATCACTAGCCCATTAATTAAAACCAGATGGAAACTCAAAGTTAAGCTCCAAGTAAAATTAAATGGAACAACAACAACAGAGGGCAGATGAGCCAATGGCTCACCCTACTCCACCATAGGTTTATTATACAGATGGTGGTCAAAGAAATTATTGCCCTTGATTCAGGATTTGAACTCTCAACTCTCAAAATGGCTATTAAAGCCAGGCCTGGTCAAAGACAACCATTTAAAAGGTGAAAGGGAAATACCAGGTGTAGGAATATGACAGTGAACAAAAGGCATTGCAAAGGGTTTTTTAAAATATCAATTTTAAAATAATTCCTACAATTAAATGACTTCCTATTACCTATGAAATGTTAAACTCTGGGTAGTCAAACTCTTGGCAGCAGCTTACTGCCCATCATCCAGAGATCAGAAGATGATTTCAGAGGTCTCTTGGATCACCCTTTGATTTCTCCCACAATTAACTTTGTGCAGCAAGTCACCAGAGGTCATGCTTGACTTAAAGGTGCCTTTTTGATTAGCTGGAGCTGAGCTTAAGGAAGGAACTTTACCTGATGCTCAGCTAAACAAAGGATGGGCAGGATCTCATAAAACGAATTTGTTCTACGATAGGTAATTTCTACAAGTCTAGCAACAGCAGTCAGCCCAATTTTCTTCACTATAGTAAAGTATGATTTGATTGCTTATCTGTACCCTATGACTATCATTAAGTGTTGTACCTTATGATTCTTGATTAGCATATCCTTTCTTTTATGTGCACTGAGAGCGTATGCACCAGAGACAAATTCCTTGTGTGTCCAAACACACTTGGCCAATAAAAAAAAATCTAAAGCACAAAGAGCATTGTCTATCTCTCAGATGGCTGGCAAGATGTAATCTGAGTTTCTTGCCACTGGCTACTAAAACTGGATTCAATTCTGTTTAGAGTGGTGTGTCAGCTGTGAAAGGCACAAAAGTGATTCTTCGATTTTAAGATATTAGCTCTTTTCCCCTATTCAGAGAACTTGGAACAAATATCTGTCCTTCTTTTTATTAGGAAACAGGGGAAGGAGGGGCATCAGGATGTACAATATATTCCTCCCTGTAGCCTTCTGAAATTGGAACAATTAAAAGTATCTAGTAGAAATACTATCCCTTTCCTGGATACATTTTAAAACTTCCCTCTGTGCACAAAGTAAACCACAGCCTTTGGATTCCCATCCAACCTGCAGTGTTCCCATGGATCTTCCCTGGGGTAGGTGGGTGGAATAAATGAAGCATTATAAAAGGAACTGACACGGTTAAATGCCTTTGATAAAAGCAATTTAACGGATTAAAGGTGAGTTTTGTCCAATAGCAAACAAACAAACCAAAAATGATTCCTATCATGGACTCTATTTAAAAAGTGGATTTGCACGGTTTGGAAACACTGGAGGGAATAAAAAGGGATTATTTTTATCCCGATCTGGGGTGGAGGGTTGGCGGCGGCGAAACTCATTAATTAGCGAAATTTGCATAAAAGCAAAATCCAGGATCCTCTCTGCCCGTTGTGGGCCTGCGCGTCTTTCGAAACGGCTTCCAGCGCGTCTCTAACTTAGATGCCTTTGATGTGTTCCAGAGCAAGCGGGCACGAGAGTCTTTAGAAAAACCTGGTTTCCTTCCGCGGCGGCTCAGCCAGCCCCCAGCTCCCCACCGGCGTCGCCCCACCGAAAACTTTCCTAGCGCCTCTCTCCAGAATTGGTCTCCCCAGGAATCAGAACTGCAAAACGTCTGGATTAACTGTGGCATAAAATAGGGCTGCATCCTTTCAGT
>JANHFP010003608.1:68096-80007 GCA_032468135.1 Calamaria suluensis
GACCGCTATGTGTCGATTGGTGACCCCCAGGAAAAGAGCCTTCTCTGTGGCAGGCCCGTCCCTCTGGAATGAACTTCTACCTGCGTTGCGAAAGCTCCCGGATTTACCAACATTTTGCCGGGAGCTGAAGATATACTTCTTTTGACTTGCCGGCCTGGGATAGTTTTTAAACTGGGAGTTTTATAGGAAATTTTAAATGAGCCAAAAAATTTGGTTTAATTTTATTTTAATAGTTGTGCCTGTATATTTATTTTTTTAGGGTTTTTGGCTGTACACCGCCCCGAGTCCGCAAGGAGAGGGGCGGTATAGAAATTTAATAAATAAATAATAAATAAATAAATAAATAAATAAACAATCAAGGTTATCATATGTTTCTTTTTCAGTTTTCGATACACACTACAAACCTTTGTAGGGGCATCAAGATTATCAATATGAATTTCAGAAAATGTTCTGAATGTTCTTAGAGCTTGTTTGTTTAAGTTCCCCCTGGATTGTGATTGTTACCATCAAGTTTGGTATCAATTCTTAGCAATAGCTAAGACTGACCTTCTCCAGGATGCTCTATCTCCAATGTGGCCCACTATATTTGAGTGCATCCAGCTTGCTACTGATTGTCTTTTTCTTCTCTCTCTTCCTCTCTTTCTTAGAATTATAGACTTCTCAAGAGAGTTGGGTCAGATTATTTATTCCTTCAGCGAAAACTCTGAATTGATTGGTTCTATGATCTGTTTGTTGGTATTTTGTGGTATTGTCAAGCCCAGAAGTTCAAAAGCCTCAATGCTCTTTCTGTCCAGCTTTGGTTTGACAGAAAAGCAAAAAGTAAACCATTGCCTGCACACTTTTGATCGTTTTGATACCATGGTATCTAGATCATTTTTCCAAGGCTGTTTAGTGCAAGTCTCTAGCGCCGGGATGGCAAACCTATGGCACGGGTGCCACAGGTGGCATGCCGAGCCATATCAGTGGGCACATGAGCATTGCCCTAGTTCAGCTATGATGCACATACGGGCACTGGCCAGCTGATTTTTGGGCCTTCTGGGCCCACCAGAATTCAGGAAAGAGGCTGTTTCCAGCCTCTGGAGGGCCTGGGTGTGTGGGGAAGGCCCGTATTTCACTCTCCCCAGGCTTCAGAGCCTTTCCTAGAGGGTGTGAGGCTAATTGAATTATGGGTGTGGGCACGCTGATGCACAACCCCCCCAGGCACCCTCTAGTTTTGGCATGTGATAGCAAAAAGGTCAGCCATCACTGCTCTAGCGTATTTCTTGGTGTCTGTCGGATGTTTTGGAATTATATTTTGGATGTGACACTTGTGATTTGATTTTATTTCTTGCTGCCCTTAAGGTTTATGAGGTGATACATATAAAGATGGTTGATTTTTTTCTTCTTGTAGCTAAAGTCAGTAGTTAGTTTAGGTGAGAAGGATTACAAAGGCTTCTGGTTTCTGACAGAAAGAGGGAGAATTCATCTTTTTCTGTTAGGTCCATCTTGTAAAAGCAAGGTAGTTCTCTCCCTCTAAAACTCTTCTAAAACTATCATGTTTGCTTCATGTTTGTACTGTTCTTGATGGATTGCATGTAACATAATTAGCAATATTGCAGTGGTTTACTACTTGATTCCATACAATTCCATATAATTAAAATTTTGATAGATGTGTTATATAATATCAGCACAATACCTCTAAAGAATAAAAACGTGGGTAATTCCTCTTTCCTAGATTGCTAGTCATTGTTGATTTATATTTAATAGATCAGACTTAATTTGCTAAGAGAAGCTATAAATAAATAAATAACTGAACAACAGATTGTTCATAATACAAAACTAACTACTGAAATGTGGATAAACAACCCAAAGTCTTGAATAATAAACCCAGTCGAATAATAAATCTAATTATGTAAATGAATCACCATTGTCACCTAAAACGATATTTTGGTCTGAAAATTTCTAGTGGGTCCTTATTAGGGTCTTGAAACTATGTTTAATTAAGAATTTCTTGGGTTTTTCTGCATACATTTCAGGAAAAAGGAGTTAAAAGTTTGGAAGGAGAAATATAATGAATGGATCACTGGTTCATTATCTCAAAATATGTATTATGCATGACAGAAAATGAAATTTTACCAAATCAGGGCACCTTTTATTGAAAGATGTGTAGCACCTGATCCAGACTACATCACATTCTGGTGTAGTACACATGGCCCTTATGTAGGATTCTTTGTTCTTTTGGGAGCACCCCCCCCCCACTAACAGTATCACATAGCAAACAGCTAGGGCTCATTCCTTAAAAGCAGTAGACTTTGAAATATGTTGGCTCTTAACTGTCTCCATATGCTTTTGATCTCTCTTAGCATCAGCTGTTTTCTAATTTGGATCTCATTTAATACATCTAGTCTACCTTTTGGATTACGCTCTACCTGCTGCAAATGTTCATGCTTTTATTCTTTTGGTTCCCATTTTCTTCCCAAAGGAACAAACTCTGAGCTATCTAATCCCTCTGAAACGGAATCGGAAAGAAAAGATGAACTGAGTGATTGGTCGCTAGCAGGGGATGAAGAGCGGGAGGCCCTACACCAGCGTGACAGCCGAAGGCGCCCTCCGGGAGGAAGACGTAGTATTTCTGGGGGTCGGGGCCGAGGTGGCCCCCGAGGTGGGAAGTCATCTATCAGTTCCGGTATGGAGAATGTGTTTCAAATTTATCCCAGACAGCTCTACTGCTACGGCTATCATTTTCAAGTTCATTGTCTCAATCCACAAAAGTAATTAGATGTAAATAATTCTTTTTACACATTTTTCATCTCAGCTTATCAGGACAGGTTGCTACACGGTGGTGGTGGTGAGGCCTTGTTGATGCCACTGATGTTGGGACATGGGATTGTCTAATCTGGGAGGCCAAATTTAGATTGCGAGGTCTACTGGTGCATAACACAATAGCAGAAAAGCTTTTAAATCAATTCCTTGGGGAAAAGCAGATAGATTCCCGAGCACCTTCTGATTTGGAAGGTTGTAGATATTTCAGAAAATATCCTAAGAGGTAAAGACAATGTTGCAGGTGGGTTAACAGAGGGACATGACTGACAAAATGAAAAAGAAACCAAGGTCCATGTCAAAAACCAATGAAGAGGGTCATTGATCAGGGTCATTAGCTATTTCCTAAGCAACCAGTCATAGTCAAGGACTACTTGTGGTAGGGCCCAAGTTTTAAGGGGGAACCTTCTAAAATATGACTGATAAAAAAAAACACCACCACCTGAAAGTTTCATTATTATTTCTGAGCTGGTAGCATGTCTCCAGTGAACAACCATGGGAATTTCTGTACCTGCTTCAAGCATCCCAGGCTGGTTTCCTCAATTGCCATGAGAAAGAAAAGGCTGAACTAAGATGGGCTTTATTTCACTGAGGTTATTAAATTTTGAACTTTGAACGCTGTTGTGTTGCCATTTTATATTTTCTCATCCAATGGAAAGAAATTATATAAAGGGGTTCAAGTCTCTGTCATCAGTCTCTCAGGGGGATGACTTTCTGAACACTGAGCCAAGCTAATATTGTGGGACAATTCTGGAAAGGAAATATCAAGTTTGAAAATAGACGGGGACTGTGGAGAATAACAGTCCAAGAAACATTCCCCTCTTTGGGAGACTGTTGGGCAGCTGCTTTAGGATGTTACCAATTTCTATATTCAAAAAATGTCTCCTGCTCACAAACCCTAAATTGAACCAGCCTGCCTGTATTTTC
Source organism: Calamaria suluensis (assembly GCA_032468135.1). NCBI lineage: Eukaryota > Metazoa > Chordata > Lepidosauria > Squamata > Calamariidae > Calamaria > Calamaria suluensis. The sequence goes on from JANHFP010003608.1 coordinate 71,823, forward strand.
CAATATGGGCATATAGATAGATATCTCATATAAACACTACTGGAAAGAATTCCCGTAGCTGTGATGTGTGTATTCTTCCCTCTATTTATATCCTAATTTAAACACCGCCAGAAACAGATGGAAATTTATGCCTGATCATTTACCTCAGAAGATGAGCAAAAAAACCAATTGCCTCTGGGATTTTCTGGAGGATGGAATTAAAGCAATGGCCTTGAGGTTCATAACCTCCAAAGTCTGTACCATCTACTCTTTAGCTTTTGTCTCCCTTTCATAGAGCAATATTCTCAAGTTTTCAAGAATGTTTCAGAGTTTTCCTAGGTTGCTTGACATATTAGTATCCGTGTTCTGGATTACATTACATTACTTTGTACTTGATTACCCTTGTAACCTTTTTGTTTAAAATGGTAGATGAAAACAACACAAATTTATGTGCCACTTCTGGCCTTCATGGGTTTTTTTCCCCTCCCTCATTACTTTAGTGCTGAAAGACCCAGACAGCAATCCTTACAGCTTACTGGATAACACAGAGTCTGACCAGACTGCAGATACTGATGCAAGTGAATCACATCACACCACGAACCGACGCAGGCGATCTCGCAGACGGAGGACCGATGAAGATGCTGCCTTAATGGATGGCATGACAGAATCTGACACGGCGTCAGTTAATGAAAATGGCTTAGGTATGTAAATCACTTGTAACAAAACCAAAGAGGTTCATACCCATAAACTTGTATAATTTTAATGTGCCATTACAGTCAATTACTCTCTACATTTTCACCGTCACCACTCTAATTGTTATTTAATATAGTGTTAACTGCATAATTGAAGGTGTCACTTACATGTAACCAAAACATTTGAGGCCATGTTCTTACAATTGCATTAAAATTCTTCTGGTTTTAGCAGAACTGATTTTACACCCGTGTTAAAAGAACAGAGCATTTGTTCCAAGTCTCAACAAACAAGTGTCCGTTTTGTACCTACCATGAAGTGCACAGTTGATTTAGCCTTGAGGATTTTGAAGTCCTGTTCAGAATAAATAAACGTAAACTTAACATTCATTTTACCTCTGGTAGATCCTGAGTGATTTTGTTGCTTAAATTTGTGGAATTAACAAAATTAAAAGTAATTGAAGTCAGTGGGACTTCTGTGTGTGTAGGTGTCTCTCAGCATTCTGTAACTGCCATTTCGTGACAATAGTTTATGCAAAGTACATCAAGGAGAAACATTTCTAATAAGATGGGGAACTGATTCCTTGAAGCAATGTTTAACTTTTGGTATCAACATAAATTAATGCCAATTTAAACATGGTCTTATACTGCTGCTACTCCATTTGCAAATGTGAAATGGGGCTTTTTCTTTCTGCTTTGTGCTGAGAAAAAAAAACACACATATTCATCTATAAGATGGTTCATGCCTCAACTTTGCTATTGCAGATGATAGAGACAAAAAAACCCAGCGACGCAATCGTAGTCGCAGGCGTCGCTTCAGGGGTCAGGCAGAAGATAGACAGCCAGGTAACTTAAGTGGAAAGGTGGCCCACCTCAGGTCACAAGCATGAAGGAATGCTCCCACGTCTGTTTGTGTACCTCTAAAGCGTGTGAAGTGCCTTTTGTAAATAATTACTTAATAACTAGACTAAAGGCTGAGAAATTACTAGTTACTCATCTTTCAGTAACTAACACTAGTGTCTTATAAACTGGCCATGCTCCCAGTGTAAGCACCATTAAAATGGAATGATTTGTAGATGTCAGAATGGAAATATATGCCATAATGAAAGCAACCCTGCCTGGTGAGGCTCATTTCTGGCAACTGCTTGTTAGTAGGAATGTTGACCAGCTTATTAGTACTGCAATAAAACATGAAGTGACTTGCATGGTATTTGCCTGTCTCATATTTTGAATCAATATGATCAGCATTTTCAAGGACAACAGAAATTGCACAACTGCTGTAAAGCAAAACATAAAATAGTTGCATGTTCTGTCTGGCATTGTGGTTTCATGCATCTTTAAATATGTACTAACATCTTAAAAGTGTAGATTTTAGTTTCCAGAACAATCCAGGTTTGTTGCATTTGCAAATACCTTGCATTTGCTAAACAAGTTCAAGAACAATGTGTCCTCTAATATGTTTCTGTTGAGTTCCAAGGGCTTATGAACAGTTGAGTACAATTAAAAATGAAAGGAAATGGATTTCACACCATAAAATGCCATAGCACATGGTATTGATCAGTTAACCACAAAAATCCTTTGGTGGATAATTAATTGCTTTCTCCATCTGCTTCTGATGGTTTCACTTTAATTGTGGAGCCCTACAGTATGACTTCACTGGACAAATATAGTAATCAAAAATATTACACCCTTAGGGATCCTTAACATATTAAGGCAGTATGATTATTGATAAATTAATCTTAAATTCTGAGAGATAATGACAGCCACCGCTGGGAAGTGTTTTCAGATATGCTGCACATTTTTGGACGTATTAGTTTTTGTTAGTTACACCTTGTACATCACACAGCTCATTGTTAATACCTCTTCCCCCAATTCTTTTTCAATATACTATATTGGAAAATATAGTTGCTATATAGAGTCAGAAGGAAACAATGAGCCAAGGTACTCCCTGTCCTAAGAATACTTTTCTCCAAAAGGAGAAAAGCATTTACTATTTGAAGATTTTTATTTGTATCCTGCCTTTATGTCTATAAATCATTTAAGGTAGTGGCGAGATTGACTTCAATCTGCCAGACCTTCTACCAGAGACCTGACTAGGCCAATTGGCTTGGGGCTCCAATGGGGAGGGGGCTTCACCTTGGAGGTGGCTGATAAATAATAGATCCCACATCCCCCCTCCCCACTCATCCTGTTCCCTTCCTCCAAAACTTTTAGGATCAAGGGTATTTTGATTGTATTTAATTTGTACTGAGTATAAGATTTGTATAGTTTTATCCTTTTAACATTGTAAGTCACCCATGGTAAGTTGTGTGGCCAAAATAAATAAGCAAAACGTGTGATGGTTCTCCACCTATTTTCCCCACAACAACAACCCTGTGAGGTAGACTGGGCTAAAAGAGAGGGATTGGCCAAGCCCAGCTGCCTTTCATGTCTAAGGTGGGATATTAATGCCACTTCGATTTTTCCTTACCTATTTCTCACTTCAGAAAATATGTTCCTAAACCTAAGAACATTCTCGAAAAGATCCCTTTGGCCTCTATCCATCTGCCTGAAGTCTTTCACCAGTTTGCATTAAAGCGTGGTTTAAAAAAAAATAATTTTCCATTGTTGTTTTCAAAATCTGGAACACCTTTCAAATCTCTTCAGTACCTTTAAATATACCTAACAGCCACCCCTTCATAGGAAAGTTGTCAAGTTCTCCTTTGATAATAAATAAGGCAAAAATATTTTGAAACTTGACTTTTTTTAAAAAAAAGAAGCAAAAAACAGGTCAATATGGGTTTAATTTAAATTAGCTGTATGAAGCTTCAGGATTAATAATTAAGTCTTTCTATTTCGGAGGGCTTCAAAAGATGGCTGAATTTGTATGAGCCCTGGAACGTAAAAGGATAAACATAATTTATCCTTTTGGATCGTTAACCAGGAGTTGGATATTTCCTAAACCTAAAAATCTGAAAATCTTTCTCCTCACAGTTACAGTTGCTGATTATATATCAAGAGCGGAATCTCAGAGTAGACAAAGAATCCTCCCAAAGGAAACACTTGGTAAAAACAAGAAGGAAACGGTAAGAAACTTATAAAAGTACAAACTAATTTCTAGCTAGAAGGAGCTCAGTGGTTTAAAAGCTGAGCTTGTCAGCTTCAAAACTAACAGCCTGGGTTTAAGACATGAGAGTGAGCTCATACAAACAAACAAACAAACAAACAAATAGCTATCGCTTTGGTAGAAAGGTAACTGTGTTCCGTGTTTTTTCCATACATTCTGTGCTGTGGTATGTCATACTGGAAATATCTTTGGTATGTGGTATGTCATCATATGGAAATGTCTTTGGACAATTATAGCTGGCCTTGCATAACATGACTGTATAGGGAAACCGTTTATCTGTACATAAAACCTATTTATGAATTTACTTCCAAGATTATGTAAATTTCTACATTTATCTGTAGGTGCTGAAAAAGGTTTGACAATTTGGTAGGCTCTATAAAAATAGGAAAATTGTATGTTACAAATTTATTAGCCAATCTAGACAACTTCTGTCAAGAATACCTTGCTTGCCCTAATCACATTCTCCAGCTTTCTAAGAATGGCAGCCTAAGGCAAGAATGCAGCTTATGTCTAGAAATAATTACCTACCTTATTCATTCTACAGTGTTTTCAACTGGATTTTAGGAAATGTTTATCTAATTATCTTTCTAAAATTAATACCTTCTGTGGATTTTTCTATGAAGTCTGAAATTGGGGTGGGTTTACATTAATTATGCTGTAATGATTCACAGTTCTCTTGTTACCGAGTCTTTTTTCCCCTTCTTTCCTTTAAAAGGTGAAAGAGGTGATTGAAGAGGTTGGCCTTTCTGAAAAAGCAGTAAATGGCCCGGCAGTAGATTCTGGGACTGAATCTTCCAAGCAGCAACATAGTCCTGAAGAAAAGCCTAGTACTATACAAGAAGACGGAAATAAACAGGAAGAAGCTGTGTTGAATGGTGTTTCATAAACAAGAGTTCCTAGTTTACAGTTCTTTTACATTACATTTTATAATAGTGCTTGTATAAGCTTGCCAAAGATAGAATATGGATTGCGAGTCTTGACACCGCACTTTCAGTTCCTCCATTTTGGAAAACAACAGGGAGGTATCCTGAAAAAAAATCCAATGTTGAACATACTTTGACACCTACTGTGTTATAAATATCATCAGATGTGCCTTGAGAATAGTATATGTAACATTTAAATAAAAACAAATTGCTGGCTATAGGAAATGTTATTTTGTTTTCAAAATATGACAGATGTGGGGGGGATCCCTAACATAACCTACTTTATGAAAGCATTAGCTGCTTTTATTACATTTTTAATAATATGCAACCACTTCTTCACCTGAGGGAAAACTAGAAAAAAATGCAGTCTAAAATATTTTGCACTGAATTGTAATTTCTCCATTAGTTTAGTCTGGAAACTGGTCTGTTTTAATACATGTTTTTTAAATGCTGTATGTAGTGGGGGAAAACTGCAGACCACTGGAATACATTTATTAAATTCTCAATCTGCAGGGATATTGGGTGACATTGGCAGTGACTGTTCTACATTGAGGCTTTGTTTGATTTATTTATTAAACTGTACAGTATTTAAAAATCAAACATAGCTTTAGTTAAAACACTTAATTCTGAATTAGTCATGTCCATTAAGATAACCAGAACTACTGAAAAGATCAATTTCCAGAAAGTTTATTCTGTATAAACTACATATGTTAGTCCTTAGAGTATTTTTATTTTTGGTTGTTTGATGTGCAATATGTTTTTGTATGCTGGTAGAAAAATAAACCTTGATCTTCCATTGGTTGATCCTTAAACATTTGCTAGTTATTTGTTATACAAGGGTTGGACATAAGTTCTCATGGAGGCATTACCTTTGAATGAAAGAATATATTAATGTCATTTTCTGAAAGGTTTATGTAGCGGACAACATTGTTCCTCATTTAAGTTGCAGATCTAAAGGTCTTTCCTTTTTACTGGTTATTTCATAGAAAGCAGTAATAGGACAATTTAGGAAAAAAATGGTAAAATCCAATTCATAATTTGATTCCTCCCGATTTTAATTTTTGATCCTAAAAACCCTGGCATTCTAATTTGATATCCCATAACATGCATCGTTTTAATTCAAGAGCAAGTCTGATTTCATTGCTGATGTAGCACACAATGCATTGCTTTGTTTAAAAAAAAACACCTTTTTTCAAGGAGGCACCATTAGAACTAAGTCACAGAACCTCTATCATGCCTCTCCCCTATAGATTAAGAAAAGCTTAGCTTTTGGGTCATATTTGTTGCTTAGCATTCCCTATAAATCGAAAAAATAAAAAAATCACTGCATTGCAGTTCGTGCCATATTCTTATCAATGCCACTGCAATTTTAAAAGCCTGCTCACTGCCATCAAGGTTACTACTACTCATTGTCTTTTCTCCATTAATGTTTTATTTGTCCTTTGTAAGAACTGGTGTATCCTGACCATGACCCTCTGATGTGTTTTTTTTAAAAATCCAAAGTGTTTAATGTTTATACCATACAGAAAACTTGTGACATTTTAGAAAGGGAGAGTTCACTTATGCTAACAAATTTGTGAAGCAGTTCTTTTTATTTAAAATCACTATATCATCTAGATTACTCCACGGTAAGGATGCCAACTTCTTTTAACACTTCCTTTTAGAATTTGGACTTTTGTCTTCTATCTTATCATTTAATTCTGCTTCAATAGTTCTGGCCAACTTTCTTCTTAAATGTGTCAACTATAAATGGTCTCTATTCGAAAGCTAACTTAATTGAAATACTACGCCTGCAACAGTAATTTTTTAAGATTTATTGTAACATGTTTTTTTTGAAAAAATTATAGTTTTATTAGCGGAGGCTGCTAGTGATACAAAAAGATGCCTCCTTTGAACTGCCACCTAACTAAATTTCTGCTACCATAAAATTATGGAGGTTCTCTGCAAAAAAAAAGTCATTTTAACTGAACTTTCAAGTTAAAGCTCAGGTTCAAGTCTATTAAAAATTCTTTTTTCTTATACTCATGGCTACAGAACATAGCTTTAACATTAGCAATAACATTTTCTTTAGTTTCATGCAGGTGATTTATATGAGTTTGATACTTTCCTAACTCTTCCTCTAGGTTGGGACACAGGAATTAATAAGTAACATGGTTAACCAGCTGTTATGCTACCAAGGAATAAATAATACTGTGTGTATTTTACTATTGTACCAATAAGGATATCTGAGACAATGTTAATGGATTTGTGAAAAATAGTTGTTGGGAGTATCTGATATAGTTGGGGTATCTGATATTTTCATTGAATCATACTATTCCACATCCCTTTATCCTAAAGATGTGGTTAAAATTACTTCCACAACTTAAATGGATTATCTTCTATGGAGTAAAGGGACCTGACACATAGAGGTCCAGAAACAGAATATAGTTTAGTGCAGGGATCCCTAACACTCCTGCACTAAACTACCAGGCTGCAGCTTCTTAAAAAACCGGGCTGCAGAAGTGGGCATGCATGTGCGTGAAGTTCCACTTGTGCGAGCAGCAGACAAGCTCCATGTGAATGGAGCGTCGTGCAAAGGTGTGCTACTTGCCTTAGTGGAGCTTGTATGAGTGCAAGTGCAGGCCGCTTGTGCAAGTGCTTTGCACAAGCACCCTCCACTCGTGCAAAGCTTCATTTGCATGAGTGCACACGTGCACTGCTCGCACAAATAGATGTGCACATCCCTGCCACTCACCCTCCCATGCCAAGCTTTGAGGTCCACAGGTTTAGTCTCTTATCCCTTGATCTTATGTGCAATATTCTTCCATTCTCCTAATGGTTGCCATGTCTCTCTCTCTCTGTTTTCATGTGCTCTTTCACAGAACTATTCAATCTTCTTTCACCTATCCTAAATACTGGAGATAAGTTTGTTCATGTTTTCTGTACTTCAACAGGTAGGCAGATATCCATACTACAAGTGACAGGAACATGGTACCACAAAGAAGACAAAATTGCTCCAGATGGCCCATTTCCATTGCTTCCTAAATATCTCCAGATCCCTTTGGGAAGAAATCTATAATTTCATATATTTATATTTATGTTGATGCTGCATCTTGAATTCCGCATAAAATGTACAATATAAAAATAGATGAATCTGCCATCTCCAAGTACTTCATACCCTTCCCTACTAGAGTCCCGCATAAAAATTCTCCAAACTACTCACTGAAACGTAGAATTCCAAGAGCTGTCCTATAGAGCTTCTTGCTCTGAATTAGATTCAATTATGGACCATGCAACTCGAGTTGATCTGGGTAACAAATTAGGCAACCTCCAAGATAAAAAAACAAGTGAAAAAAAGCATACAGCTTCCAGAATAAGTGGAGCAACAGAAGGCTTAAAACATAAACCAAAGAACAGTGTTTAGAAGCCACAAATTCTCCCTTGGTCTGCTTAGGGAGTCCAAAAGCAGTGGGTGATTACTAAGTCCTATTGGCCAGAGACTGAGTATT
>JANHFP010003609.1:0-10279 GCA_032468135.1 Calamaria suluensis
TTTTCTACTTGCATTTTTACGTGCTTTTGAAACTGCTAAGTTGGCAGAAGCTGGGACAAATAACGGGAGCTCACCCCATTACATGATGCTAGGGATTTGAACCACTGAACTGCCAACCTTCTGATCGACAAGCTCAGCTGTCTTACCCGCTGAGCCACCATGTCCCTCCATACTGAAACATGATCAATGCCAATTATATGTATTTTTTTAGAGCATGCGCCGAAATAAGCCCTCCCCAAAAATATTTAAACACAGAGCTGGAAGATGGCAAGAGGAGCCCCATCTTGCTCCACATACCCCAAAATAGTAAGGTCTCCCCAAAAATAAGGCCAAGCACTTATTTCGGGGTTCAAAAAAATACAAGACAAGGTCTTATTTTCAGGAAAACACAAGTATGAACTACGGTAATCGCCAATATATTTATGGCTGCTGAAATCTGTTGCCAGGCTGGTTTTTCACTTGACTTACAACATGTTCCTCTCTAGATTTGAGAGTTCCTTATGATTACCTAGAGATCAGACTTTGATTTCAACATCCAATTGAAACCAATGGTGCTAGGTGCAAAGAGTCTGTTGCACACGCAAGTTCAAATTGTAACTCTAGATGAAATTCACTTTCTACTTTCCGGGCAAGTATTTTGTCAAAGCCTACCAAAATGTGTACCATCATGAATTAATGCATCACACAATATGCAAAAAGCACAGCACATGCCAGTTTCAAATGCTAATTGTATATTGCAATTAAGTAGCAGTGCAGTAGAATAGCCATTCCATTTATAAAACCTCCATTCATTATGTAACTTCAATAGAAAAAGTCATCAATTCATTTATTGCTGCATTCCTATGCTATTGTATAGCCCAGAAATGGTTCTAAGCAATGACATTTCATAATGAATAGAATATGCTAATAGATGGAAACCAGAAAAAAAATGTGTTCATCCCTTCAACATATTTTTCTTTCTCCTCTCCTCTTAAAAATATTTTGGTTCTTAAAAATTATTAAAACTGTTAGCGTAACTTAAGAGGAAAGAATAAAAACCAATTAAAAAACACAAAATACTAGCCGTCTATTAATACTGATATGTCTATCAGTAGAATAAAGGCAAAACCATTTATCTGCAGTAATAATCAGTAATTATGTCCCCACATTTAGATATTCATAATATTAAAATGAGACAAGAGCAGCATGATAATCAAACACATACTTATTCCCAGCCTGGGCTTTACTATTATTTTAAAAATAGTAAATAGATTAAAATATTCATTAATTCTTTAAGACCCATTGCAGCTTTCCCCCCAGCTAAATGTACAAACAACTGCAGCTATAAATGCTTATTAAAATCTTATTCAAAGAAAAAAAATCAAATTCAAATTAATCTAAAACCAAACAAAACTTGAACATTAAAGTCATTATTCATATGTATTATTTATTAAACTATAATGGATTTTTGTCAGCTCTTTTGTAAATGTTAAATTGAATATATAGTCCCATTAGAGAAAAAAATACTCTTAATTAGGAAAAAGAGGAATTAGTCTCATGAAACTATGGAAAGAAAGTGAGTTTGGACTAACATTCAAGTTTGAAGTCAAGCTATGACTGCCTCATCTAACAAGTTCAAGACATGCACTTTCACCTTTTTAGAACAGTGAGGTACTATCAGGTTGCTCCAACCTGGGTCAGTCACTGGGAGCAGAGGTTTACTCTTTCAAGCTTTCAGACTTATGCTGGAGCCAATGAACAGGGAAATTCTCTCTACCAGAATGTGTGCTTTGGGCTATTCTATGCATAGTGGTGCTTGGCTGTGTGTGGCTTTTTAGTTGTTGATTGGGATGCTGATGGCCAACTATTAAATCGTTGCCTGTTTCTTTCTCCTGCTGCCAAGTTCTCAGATCCTAATACCTGATAAGCTGGTGGTAAATCAACACTCCTGTTGACTGTCAAGGGGCCCATTTTCCAAGCTTCAATCATCTGCCTGGCTATTTTTGTACCTGCCATTGCCTTCCATAGAAAAAATAAGTCCATCTTTAACATTTGATTATTACCCCCTCCAGCAGAAATAACTTCAAGTAGACATTTCTTATAACTGTCTACTAGTTTCTGATATTGACTAGGAGTATTTTTTCCTAACTCCTTCATGCAGATTTTTTTTTTCAGTTGTGGAGTGTTGGGAGGGATTTCTTGCATGCACAGGTTGTTTCAAATCACTCCACAGAATCTTGATGGGATTTAGACCAAGGCTTTGACTTCACCATTCCAGAACCCTCCATTTTCCTTCTTTTGTGGATTTACTGGAATGGTTATTGCCATTGTCCTGTTGCAAGGTCCACTTATAGTTGAGCTTTTAACAGATGATCTCATGTTATCCTCAAACACCCTCTGGCACAATGAACAATAGATTCTATGATGAACACCAAAGCACTCTATACCATAACCTCGCAATACCATAAGCCTGCCCTGGGCAAGTTGCCACTTATTTGAAATCTTTTCAATCTCTTCATCATCTTCTTGACAGTGGAATGATTGATTGATTGTTTGGCAATTGTTTGGCAATCTTTTTAAATCCCTTTCCCAGACCAATAGGTGCCTATAATCTTCTTTTTGAAGATTATGAGAGCTCTTTTAATCTAGACTCAAGTGATACCTCACACTTCAACAACAAAGTGCATATCAAACTAAATATCTGAGATGTCAATAAGGCGGGTTCATTCAAGATCCTCTCTAATAATCTTCTAATCATTTGTACCTGATCTGGTGCATTTCTAATTTTAGGTATTTGAGATAGTGGTAAATCTACAAATGTGCTTACTTTTCCCAAATGTGCATTTATGTAAGTACTGCATAAAATCTGTTATATCATATTGTTGAAATGAAACCCATATCCCTGTGTTAAAATACATTGAAAAAAACATTTTTTTCATAAGACTGTATCTGCTCATAGCACATGCTTGAAATTTATGTATTTTTGCTTCTCAATCATCACCTCAAGGGAATAGTCAATGTTTTTTGGTCCATAATAATCTTAAAAATAATTTCCAAATCCTTAACTCCAAGACATTTCTCTCTCTTTCATTACCCAGTATACAGAAATATACGTTACCACAGAACAGCTATCATTTTAATTATTATTTTTTGTTTTATTGAAATGTTTTTATCCTTCATGATCTTTTCTAGGTGTACATTGCCTTCTTTCTTGGACTTAATATCCTTTTAATTTCTCCAGTTTTCCATACATCTTTATTTCTGCATCCAAGAAAGCAAACTATTTACTACCTTCATTTTTTTCACTACCATCAGTAAGTTCAGCACTGCTGGTTCATTTTAAATTTTCTTTAAGCATTAATATTAAACCCAATTTTTCACTTTTATCAACAGCTCATTACATCATGTTTACTTTCAGTTAAGTGATATCATATTTATATCTAAGAAAGTTTAAGTTTGTATTTGATTCAATGAATCCTGCCATTTTAAAATATATCAGTTGATATAATATTGATATTCAATGAATAATAACTAATGCCATTAGATAGGATTACAAAATTTACTCAGTTACAGCCACCCACATATTTAAGGATTTTTTTAAAAAAAATATGATTGCCACTCCATTCTTTCATATAGCTGTATTGCTTATTCCTAAAATGTCAAATTTAGTACCTTTTAGCTTTGTCCATTTTAAATTTTCTGTTGTCCAGGCTTCTTACAATGTCATAATCCACTACATAATTTGTTAATTTACAACTCCTTTTGAAATATGGTTTAGTTTACTTCACACCATACAGCCACCCCTGAGTAACTTTGCCAGTTACTGAGCCTAAGGAGCCTTTAGCCTTCACCCCACCATTGAACTTTCCTGGCAAAGGTGACCTTTAAGGAACGCATGGGTCTATCCTCACTTTCAAGATTATTTGAAGTTATTGAGCTCTTCTACCATATCAAGGTTATCATCTCCTGGAAGGATATTTTGAACATAACTACTGAGTTATAAATGTAAAAACAAGGTAGCAGCTATTTTAAAGGCTAATACAGTACTTTGATTCTCAGGAAAAAGCTGAATTGGGAACAGTTGTAATATAATCAGAGATATACAGTAAAATTAGACTGTCATTTTTCAAATAGTCCATTTAACAGGCCAAGAACAACATGTAAAATAGAAGGATTATGAAAGGGCTGCTATTGGTCATTGTTAAAACCAACTAAATATATGGTTCACTACTTAGATCATTTGATTCCAGACTTGATTATATATTTAATAATGCTTCTGATAGAAATTTTATTAGATTAAAATCTAGGTACTTGAATAGAAAGTAAAAGAAAGATGCTCATATTACTCATTCTTTGGGCTACAAAAATGGGTTTGCCTTGACTCCTGCTTATGATTTAAGGTAATTCTACAAACATATTTCTGTTTTAATATTCTGTATTATTTATTTGACAAACAGAACTCTATTTTGGTCATTGACTAATAAAAATATTATCAATAAAATGAAAATTATCTTCTAACAACAAGAACTAGTATCAACCATTTGTATGGGAAGCTTACACATAATGTAGCAAAATTTTGCTACTTTTAGACAAATATACTTATCTTTGTTTTATAAACAGTGCGGATAACTATTAAGAGTCCCCCAGGAATTTCAATAAAAGAAATTGATCAAAAGTTAATTAACTAAGCTAAAAATAAAGCTCTCCCATTTTTGAGAATTGTGATAGGATTATGTGGCAGGTTCAAGTATTAAAATTTGGTTATTTACAGCTACAATGTAATTAAGAAGATTATGAAAGAAAGCAGCAATCTCTGTTTGAGCTTCTACCTCTAAGATCCTTTGCCGTAGTAGTGATCTAGCATGATCTAACTGTAAGTTTAAGCTGGCATTACTGGAGAAACTACACAAACTTGGTTTCTTTCAGATCAATGTTTCCCAGGGTTATAGCTTTCTGCAAATATTACATAGGTCAGTTCACTAGGGTTTGGATTCAAAACCATTGCTTGTTAGGCGGTTCCCTTGAATAACACTTTGGCTTCCCTTTCTTAACTCTTCAACAAAAGTAGTGTTTCGTATTAATTTTTACAATAAAATTATGGTTTTGGTTTGCCATTTGTTTTTGTTTTTTTTCAATTAAGATAAACATTGTCAGTCATGGCCGTTCATTGATTGACACTTTCATTACTGGACACAAAAAAGGAAGATCAATGGATTTCAGTGGAACATGACATATGCCTAGAATCCATTACTACAATAAATGACTCCAGAATCCCTTTTAGTGCAGTCCAAACTATCCTTCAGAGTTAGACACCTTTCATAGAAATCGTCAGAAGACTTTCTTTCACTTTAAGACTACATACCAATTCCCTACAAAGTACAGCCTGAAGTCTTATGCGTCTCAGCTTAAATTGGTAAAATAACAATTTGACAAGCATTGATTCTTGTAAGATTACCAGAGGAAATGTGCAGGATATGAGCAAACCCAAAGGCTTTCTTTTTTAACAAACCTATAACATGTCTGTGTATAACAGCAATTATAATAGAACATGATATTCTGAAAATCTTATTCTTTGCCTGCACTATATCTTTTTATCCTCGTAGCAAATCTTGCCAGGTTTTAATTGGGCATTATATTACAAGATATATTCAGCATGACTGCATACGTTTGTTTTAGCCTGTTCTAAAACTACATCACATAGAAAGCAAGGTCAGAAGTTAACTCTTAAAAGCAAATAATTGATGTAGTGCAGAGTTCCTTTAGTGAAAAATTATGCAGAATTTCCTCAGTTGCAAGAAGCCTAGCAAATGCCAAAGTCAGGGAAGGAAAGAACAAACTGGAAACAATGGATAGCAGTTTGGAATTTCTGACACCCAATAACCTCCAGGGGAAACAGGGAAGACAATTGCAAAACCATGCATTTGAGAAATTTGATTTTTCAGCAGTACCGGTACCCCTCAATTTACAACTATTCGTTTAGCAACCATTCGAACTTACAACAGCACCGAAAAAAATGACTTATGGCGGTGCTTGCGCTTACGACTGTTGCGGCATCCCTATGGTCATGTGGTCAAAATTCAGGTGCTTGGCAAAGAGCATGTATTGACGATGGCAGAAGTGTACCAGGGTCACGTAATCACCATTTGTGACCTTCTCAGCCGGCTTCCAACAAGCAAGGTCAATGGGGGCAGGAGCTGGATTTGCTCAGTGACTACACAATTCATTTAACAACTGCAGTGATTCAGTTAACAACAGTGGCAAAAAAGGTCAAAAAAAGCAGGCATGACTCACTTCACAACCACTTTGCTTAGCAATGGAAATTCTGGTTGCAACTGTTCATTTGTCAAGGACTACCTGCCCTTAGTTCTGTTTGTAAAAAGGAGCAGTTGCATCTAATCCAGACAAAAGATGAGTCAGCAACAGAAGCAGTCAACTTTAGTCTAGCTCAGTGGTTCCCAACCTTTTTTTGGCCATGGCCCACCTAAGCATCTCTAAAATCCTGATGCCCCAGCCCTCCTGGTAACATATAATTCTTACTATTCAAAAAGTGAACGTGAAGGAAGCCTAAAAGGCCATTAACTTGGTTTAAACAAGGTTCAAATTGCCCCCATTAAAAATCAAATTGCCCCCCTGTGGTCTAGCTGAATTGGGAAACTAAAATATTTAGTAAGAGTCAGTCATTCAAACCTTTATATTTTTTAAAAAACAAAGAGTCTTATCACTTAGATAAATTATTTAGAATTATCTTGCTATGTAGATATGTTTGAACTAGAGACACCCTATAGGATTTCCACATTCCCATATAAAGCAATCCTGCACGGGCTAATAAATATGTACAAATGTCATGGTTCTATCTTCGGTTTCAGTATGTACATTTTTGCTTCATATCACTACACTACTAGACTATGATTTATTTCTAACCAAACACTATTTAGAGACCATTCAAAATACTACACTGTGTGCACACTAAAATATTTTGCCAATACTGACATCCATAAAGTAAAACCTCTATAGACAAGAAGCCAAAAGAAGGAATGACAGGAAGAGAATTTATTATTCTCCTAGCTAAATTCAGTACTTGATAATGTATGCCTGGATTTGGAAATCTCTATGATCTTTCCAAAGCCTTCTAATGCACCCAGGTATCTTTCTACAGATCAAAAGAACAGAAAAATCATATGAAACATATGATAGGGCCATCCCTATCTTTGAAGGGGCACTTTTATTTTGCAATAATTGTTCATTTTAGTTTTTTTAAAACTTTTCCTTCTGAGAAAGAAAGAAAGCTAGTATCTCAACCTGCCTATAATAAGTGAAAAAGAGCTGAATAAATTTTGTTTGAACTGTCAACCAAAGAAAGCATTTTCTTTTTTAAAAATTAACTACAGTATGCTTAACCTGCATTCACATATGTGATCTGAGCACCCTCTACTGTGTAAAATTATTCATAGCAGAAATAGAGAATTAATGCTACAATATTATCCCAGAGCTGTATTCCAATGAATACATAAAATAAAAAATTGATCCCATCCATGATAAAAACAAAATCCCACTATTTTTCCAAGCAAGACATTTATTCAATGTTAAGATATATAGTAAGAAAATGTTCTAATGCTCGAAAGGTAGCCCTACTTCAAAGCAAAGCAAAATGGTGGAATAAAGGTACTCCTGCATACAAATAGCATAAACAAAATGTAGTTTTGCATCCCATTTACTCTCCTTATCTCATTCTCCTTCATTGCCTACAACTTCCTTTTGTTAACTATTACTTCTTAGCAGATAGTTAGATCTGGTGTAAAGTCAGAAAGAGCCACCTTTGGAAAGGTGGGAAGATCTTTCTTGACCCTTACTAGCTCACTTTGGATGACACTGACCAGAACAATACTTCAACCTTTGCTATGAATACAAAGCTTAATGAAGAAGAGGTCAAAGGCCACTGATTCCATACACAGGCTTATTCCTGGATCTTGGGAACTATCACTTACATAGGTTTGATCTATTTTCCATAGCAGCCATAGGTATGGATAATGAAGATGTTCTTAGCCAGGCCATCACCAATAAAACTTAGGGGGAAATTGAGGGGGGGAGGAAAGGGGGGAAGGAGTGGGTAGAGGGAAATTGAGAGCTTTTTGACAATAATTTAGCGGTACTCCACTCTCTGTATTAATGTGGAGGCCAGTGGTGAGCTGTTACCGGTTTGTCCCAGGTCAGGCGAACTGGTAACAGCGGTGGTGGGAGGCTCCGCCCACCTGTTCAGACACTTCTGTGCATGCAAAAAAGTGTCAAACACATGTGCAAGCATGCAGGCACCCACAAGCGAACTGGTAGGTATGGGTTTTGAAATCTGTCCCTAGCGCAGGCGTTTCCTAGTTTGTGTTTACTTGAAAGTATTCCACAGATAAAAACTGTAAGCATGTTTTAGGAAATGAACCAGATAAGGTTTAAATAAAAACCCAACAAAACATATCTGAAATATAAAACAGAGTCTTAATAGCTTAAAAGTAGTTACCTTTGTTGAAGAACATGGAGGCCATCTGACCCATTTCTACCCTTTCGGTGATTTCAAAAATATTAGGTGCTCCTCGTTTCTCTGAAAATTAGAAGGAACGTTTTAGACCCGTAACGAATCCAAGCTATTCATATTATAAAACATTTCTTTCCCAAGTAGTCCTCAATTTACAACCATTTGTTTAAGAACTATTACAAGTTACAATCACACAGAAAAAAATGACTTACGGCTTGATCTTCACACTTACAACCATCAAAGCCTCCCCACAACCACCTGATCAAAATTCAGCCACCTGGCAACCAGCATGTATTTACAATGGTTGCAGTGTCCAGGGGTCACATGATCATCATATATGATTCTTTCAGGCAGCTTCCAACAAGCAAAGTCAATGGGAGAAGCTGGATTCGCTTAACAACGTGATTCCTTTATCAACTGCAGTGATTCACTTAACAACTGTAGCTAAAAAGGTCTTCAAATTGGGCATGACTCACTTAACAACTGCCTTGCTTAGCAATGGAAATTCTGATCTCAATTGTAGTCATGTGTCAAGGACTTTGTATCAATATTATATCCATATTCTCCAGATCATAATCTTCCAAGCTCATCATGACAGCTCCTTTCAAACGTGCAGATTTGCTTTGAGACATTTATAGAATAATTTTCAGCCTTGTACAAAACACTTGAAGACAATATCTGCACCATGTTGCTTTCTTCCCTTCTCAGAAGTTAT
Organism: Calamaria suluensis; assembly: GCA_032468135.1. Lineage (NCBI taxonomy): Eukaryota > Metazoa > Chordata > Lepidosauria > Squamata > Calamariidae > Calamaria > Calamaria suluensis. The sequence continues at coordinate 9,219 of JANHFP010003609.1, forward strand.
AGAGTTTAACTGTTAGTAAACTCTACTTTCCTTCTTCCCTCATGTCTTGGATTAATATCATATCAAAAGGGAAGAAAATATTGTTGCTAAATAATTTGACTGAATAACTTCTGCTTTTGAATTATTTGTGAAAACAAGTGTAGAAGAATGATCTTTTTCACATTTCATTCCAAAGCTTCTACCTGCTTTGATAAATTCAAGATATGGTTTTGTACAACAATAGGACTGGTTTCTTTGTGTAAGATAAGCAATTTTCAATTTTAGTATTCTAGCAATAGTGTGTTTGTGGGGGAGGGAATCTCATGTGTAAGTTTCTTCATAGGACTGCTGTGGACTGATCTTGTTGAATATTGTAAGAACTATATAGAAATAGTGGATGATTTCTAGTGTAGTCCTCCTAATGGCTTTATGTCATCCTGAAATTATTTACTGTGCTTCACATCTGTGGCATGTTGTTTGTCAATTTTTTCAAACAGATTATTGTATCACGTGGATTAATTATGAAGGATTTACGATTTGAATACATAGCTCCCATTTGCTTGCAGAGACTTTGTACTATACAAGGAACAGATCCAGCTGTTGGCAAGTCCCTGTTTACTTGGAATCTGATGATGACATATAACAAAGCAAGAACAACAAAGGGAAAAGAAGAAAATCAAGCAACACTCCTGTGCCCCAAACAAAATAACCTAGAACAAATCACCATTTGTTCTAGGACGTTAAAAATAATCCTATAGATGCTGCAAGAGTAAGAGTAAATTCAAACAGATTTTAAGACTAATGAGTTTCCATCAAACGATTGATGGAAGATAATAAAGAGAAAACAAAACTTACAAGAAAATAAACAATTTTATGGTTTTGTCTGAAGGTAAAAATGTTTTATATATTGATAGCATGTACTGCAGCAGCAGTAAAAAGCAGTTCAAGTGGTTTTAAAATCTTCAGTCCAAGTTGGAGCAGTAATTTAAGTGAAGAAGTCACGCACACAGACCAAAGAAATTGGCTTCTAAACCAGAGGTTCCCAAACTTGGCAGCTTTAAGACTTATGGACTTCAACTCCC
>JANHFP010003610.1:18193-30775 GCA_032468135.1 Calamaria suluensis
ATTTAAAGGGACAAACACTTAGATAGAAAAACATGCTATTAAAAAGAAAATAAAGCCTCAGACAGGCAGAGAGGGTGGGGCCAGGGATTTTTACTACTGGTTCTCCGAACCACACGCCACCATCAATACTGGCTTGGCCAAACTAGTCCGAACTGGGAGCATTTCACCCCTGGTATGTAGTGCAGTCTTTGGTGAACAGAGCAGCAGGGATGCCATTCTGCTTAGGGTCAAACACATATGAAATAACAGAACAAGCAGGAGACCTTATACTGCTTAAGACAACGAGCTGTCAAATGTCTTTCTAAAAAACTCCACCCTCAGCTTCTGAAGGCAAGCTGTTCCACTGATTGACTGGTCCAACTGTCAGGAACTTTCTGTCTAGTTCTAAGTTGCTTTGATTGTTTCTTGTCCTACCCCCTGGTGATTTGGAGAATAGCTTGACTCCCTCTTCTTTGTGGTAACCCCTCAAATATTGGAACACTGCTATCGTGTCACCCCTAGTCCTTCTTTTCGTTAGAGTAGAATAAATTTATTTGGTCCACTAGTGTTCCTTTACTCCAGAGGTCTCCAAACTTGGCAGTTTTATGACCTGTGGACTGGGGAATTCTGGGAGTTGAAGTCCACAAGTCTTAAAGCTGCCAGGTTTGGAGACTTCTGCTTTACACCTTTGTGGAATAAAAAGGTAGCAGTTAGTATGTAAGCAGATAATGCTTCCCATCATTTAGCTTTAGTCATATAAATAAGCCTTCTCAATGCTTTGGGAGCTGGGTTGTTAGTTGTCCTTCTCTGTGGCCAGTAGCCTTTCCTCATCCTGCACTTTCTGGCATTCTTGCTTTTTACAAAAACAAAGGTGTGCAGGGCCCAATTGGAGGAGGAGGAGGCGCTGGTTCTGTGGCGGTAGAAGGCTGAATTTTCCTCAGTAATTGTTTGTTTTAAAAAGATTTTTCCTCAGTAATGGAAAATAGATAGCCACGAGGGCCATGTCATTCTTTCTCCTGCCTCTTTTATTTTACACAGGTAGATTATCAATGCTTGACAAGAAACCAGCTATTAATCCAGGTTGTGGTGACATATAAAGCCACCGCGGGAGAACTAAACTAAGGACAGACCATGGCTGTGGATTGATCATAATGCTTTCCGCATATTTTCCTCATGGCCCAGAATTAGAGGAAACCTAACCAGAATGTAGCTTAATGTGATATAAATGAACCTGTCGGCTACCCCCAGGACGTTAACAAACCACAAAGACGTCTAGATTTCCAGGAACGAATGGATTGCAGCAGCCCCGGAGTTGTAGTCCGACGCGATGGAAAAAGGGTGAAGCCAGAGCTACCGCTCTGACTTCAGCGTCTCCTTATATAGTCACTCCATAAACCAACTTCCTCTTTTCTCCACCCTCCGTCCTGCAACCAATCCGCTGCTTCATCCTTCCACAGTTCCACCTCTGTCCTCTGATTTTTCAAAGTGATTCAAGTGTTCCCCGATGCCACCTCCACCATCTCACCCTGTGTCGTCTCCTTGCCACCGTGTACATCTCATCTGTCGGGTAGGTCCCGACAGGCAGCCTCCCGTACCCTGCGACTACCAGGAATCCTGCTGCGGGGAAAAAGAAGGGAAAATCAAAACCCCTTAACTAACTCACCCATCCCCCAACCTCGGTCTCATAGGATTACTCCTACGGAACCTTCGTCGCAACCGGTCCGCATCCACGTCCATATGATGTACCCACGATGCTTCGTTCTCAGGATATCCTTTCCACTTCACCAAATACTCTAGTTTGCCCCTCCGCCACCTCAAGTCCAGTAAATCCTCCACCTCATAAAAATGTTCTTGCACCCGAATTAACTTTAAAGCACAAGTTAAGTTTGTCAGTTTTAAAAGCAGGGTACAGCTTGTCTTAGTCTTTTGGAAAGGCCTTGAACTTTCCCTCTGTAAGAATTGTTTTCTGTCGCTTTCTTTCCCATGCCATTAGTTCAACTGTCCCATTTCCTTTCAGGTTGAGCCTGGTTCTACCTGTGCCGTCTTTGGCTTGGGTGGAGTTGGGCTAGCAGCTATCATGGGCTGTAAGGCCGCGGGTGCATCCAGGATCATTGGGGTTGATCTCAACAAGGACAAATTTACCAAAGCCACGGAATTTGGGGCTACAGAATGCATCAGCCCCAAGGATTTCAAGAAGCCTATTCAGGAAGCCCTGGTTGAATTAACAGACGGTGGAGTAGATTACTCCTTTGAATGCATCGGGAATGTCGGTGTGATGGTAAGCACAATGTTCTGTGGGCCCACCGATTTTATTTTTAATAAAGCTTCTTCTAAATAAAAAAGGTGAAATGGGAAGACAGCATGTTACAAAGTATGGGTCTCTAGGGTCATCTTATTTACAAGGATACTTTTACAGTATTGTGATAGCGCAGCATCTGTACTCATGCCTTGCTGTAATTTTTTCCACCTCCCAAGAAAACGGCCAATGGTAAGCTTTGTATTGATAATCCTTTGGCTATCGGATTATTATAGCAATAGCTCTTAGACTTATATACCACTTCAGAATGCATTACAGCACTCTATAAGAGGATTACAGAGTCTATATATTTCCCCCAACAATCTGGGTTCTCATTTTACCAACCTTGGAAGGATGGAAGGCTGAGTCAACCTTCAGCTGGTGAGACTCAAACTGTTGGCAGTCAGCAGAATTAACCTGCAATACTGCATTCTGACCAATGCGCCACCCCGGCTCTTATTAACTGCTATTAACTCAGTTATTAACTGAGAATCTGCTAAGTATTTGTTTTGTGATTGGCCACAATCTTATATTAACTATTTTACAAGAGCTTGGAAAAGGTCTTCTCAGAATTCTAACTTCATCCCACCTCTTTGAGCTATAGCCTTTCCTCCTTTTTGCGTCAGCTCAATACGTTGCCTCATTTTACCTTCTACATTCAACAGAGAGCGGCCTTGGAAGGATGTCATAAAGGTTGGGGAGTGAGCGTAATAGTTGGAGTTGCTGGCGCTGGTCAAGAAATTGCCACCCGTCCATTCCAGCTGGTTACTGGACGAACATGGAAAGGGACTGCTTTTGGAGGTATAGCTGTGCTGGGATACAACCATTGATATTGCTGAGCTGGGATTTTTTCCATTACCAGTCTAGCTACTCCTTTGAAGTTGGAACTCTCTTTATTGAAAATAGGATATCTTCTCACTAATGTATTCTTGGTGCCCATCTTTATGTGATGTTAAAGACTACACATAAGTCTTTTAGAATGTGTTGGGAACTGTAGTGGAGAAAATGAGTGTGGTTAAAATAGGCATACCTAAAATAAAAATTTTTTTTTTTACATTCTGCCCAGCAAAATAGTATGTCCTCCATACTTTTTCCCTTCTTCTCCGTTTAAATCCATTAAGTTGAAACTCAAAATTGGCAGCACTATCAGTAGTGATAGTTGTTACTGGTTATGTTTCCACGTTCTAAACAAAAAGTTTCTACAGTTATCTTCTATGCAAGATATATCATTTTAAAAACAACACACAAATGATGTGGGGCACAATTCTTGCTTATAAAGAAAATTAAATGTTTCCTACAGTTACAATAAACATTAATATTAGAAACTTGATTACCATCTTAGTTGTATTATAGGCTGACAGCGGTTGAAGATCTGAGTTTTGAATTTTAAGATGAATTTCTGGTAACTTTTGAATTGTTGCCTGATACTGCTGTAAAGATGCTTAATAGTATTTTATCTTGTGCTGATTCTGCATTAAGTAATAATTTTATCTCGCGTCAGGTTGGAAGAGCGTGGACAGTATACCCAAGTTGGTAGCTGAATACATGTCCAAAAAAATAAAAGTGGATGAATTTGTGACCCATAATCTACCTTTTGAGAAAATTAATGCAGCTTTTGAACTTATGCATACTGGAAAGAGGCAAGTGTTTTGCTCCATATTTATAACACATTTTTACACAGGGCTTTTTAGACATAATCCGTACTGAAGAATGGGCCTTATTATTAGTTAGGTAGGCCCAAAATTACCGTTTAATATTTAACCTGTACAACTGGCATCCTTTTTCTGGTTGGTTTCCCCCCCCCCTTTTTGATAGCGGCTTGGCTTTTTATACTTCTTTTTTTAACCATCCCATGTTGCTTGGATCAACTGCTTTCCTTTGAATGGGAAGTGATTATCAGCATGCCAGTTTGGGTGCTGGAGTATTTTCGAAGATTTTGAGTTGATCCATTTAAAACTTCTTGTTTTCTTCTGATGAGGGAGCACAGCCGTTTTGGCAAGATTTGCCTATAGCAGTGATGGTTAACCTTTTTGCCATGGAGTGCCAAAAGCAGGGGAAACGCAGCAGGGAGGTGTCGCCTGCGTGCCCACACCCGTAATTCTATGCACTCCACCAATTACTTTATCACATGCCCACCAATATGGCTCTGTGTGCCACCTGTGGCATGCGTGCCATAGTTTCACCATCACAGGCCTATAGAAAAGACAGGTTGTAGTACATGTTTTTTTCAGGGCCTGATGCCTCAGAGAGGGACAAGTGACCAGAATCCTCATTTTAAATTTAAACATTGTCTTATCCTGGCAACTTTACACTGGGAAGAGGTTAGAATGTGGGGAACTCAAACTTATAGAGGGGGAAAAGGGTGAATTACAGAAAGAAACCCATTAATTTTGACTGTTCAGTTACACTTGGTGGGAAAAGAGTTGCTGAATGCATGGAGGGCTATAAGATACTGTTATTTATCTGAAAATATGACTAATTTAACATGATATTCTAAAACACGGTGCACAAAAAATCCTCCAGTTAGTGCAACTTTTCTTCCTTTCCTTTCACTGAAAATGTTGAAATAAAAAACTGGAAATGAGATAATAGAAAAGTACAGCTAGGAAGGAAAGGGGGGGGACTGTTTAAACTTGAGATTGATATGCAAATAGGCTGCAATGCTGAGCATTCTGGGAATTGTAGTCCTCGCCTCTGAAAAGCACAGAGGCTGGAGAAGGATCATAAGAGCATTTTTGTTTACTGTACAAACATTTATATTAGCTTGATTTCTCTTTTAAAGTATTTTAAGTTTAGAATACAAAATACATCTCTATTTACCTTCAATAATTTAATTTTCTTAAATGTCTTATTTACTGGAAAAAATAACATTGGTGACTATAAGCAAAGTCTTGCATAATGTGGGAAAATACAGCCTTCTTTCTAGTAAATATATAAGAAGTCTTACTTTTGTAGTACAGCGTAACTACACCGTTTGAAATTGTTTTTCTTTCCACTTTGCAGCATCCGAACTGTTCTGAAACTTTAAAAGGTCTGAAGAAATAATGCTTAAAACCTTTCAACACACTTTTTGGAATAATTGTAATACGTTGGACGACTCCTCTGCAACTAAAAGCATTGATCATGCCTTAAAATAGCACACACCAGCCGTTTTTAAAAAAATACTGTATACAATCTAACTTTTTCATCTCAGTGGATCAGGAAATAATAAACTAGAGGCTTACTTAAAATCAGAAAGTATTTTTTAATACTTCTACTAATAATCAGTTTAGGGTATTTCTGCCCTTGGAAAAAGAATCATGATTAAAACCTGTCATTACCTCATAAGGATATATGTAGAAAGTGTGGGTTTTTTTCCTTTCAGATTTACCCACAATTATTCAGGGGTTCTGTTGTAGTTCTGGTTTGTTTCAATAGAAGTAATGAAAGATGAGCAAAAAAAAGTCTTACTATAACCATGAATTGCATGAATAGGCTGTGGTTTCCAAGAACAATTTAACCCTATGAATAAATAACACTGCTCCAAGTTAGACCTATTATAGCTTTTATTCAATCGGCGGAGTAACAATAAGCAGAAAAGTTCCATCAATTGATCTAGATTACCCATACTCATATATTTCACTGATATTTGCTCAGAAATATATGTTGCATTCCAGCCTTCCCAATTGCCAACGCGTGAGACCACAACTCACCTAATTTCTAGATTACCCTGACATGATAAAGACAGTTCCAGGGGCCTGAGGCGTCACCGAGATGATTTTAAAAGCGTATTTCAATAAAATTACAGAGGAAACTGGTTTGTGTTGTTTTTTTTGCTAATTAGAACACGGTTTTACCTTTCTTGTTAAATCCACTGCTGCACAGTAATTTCAGGTGTGGATATTTCCTTTTTACAAGTAAGGTACAATTCAAAGGTTTCCTTATTTTTCTGGGATGTTATACATGTTTGGAGTTTTGGAAAACGTTATGGGACATTCTGACAAATGAGCCGAAAGAGCATAACTAGTACCTGGTAAAGATGGATGTGAATAGCAAAACTACATGTAACAAAACAGATGTGCGGTAAAATTAACTTGCATTTCAACCTTTAGACCAGATAAAACTTTGTCTCCTCTTCAAAAGGTGGGATTAGTTGGACCCATTGTGCAGTGACCAGAAATGTACTTCAAAGTAAGTGCCAACTACTATTTTAGGTCATCAGAGATAGCCGATTTACCAAAATGTCAGGGAGAGTCAGAGTCAATACTCTTGACCCACTGAGGCTAATTTTTGCATCAGAGGCAAGAGTTACTATAGTTTATGAGCAGCTAACATTTGTTTTCTAAAAATGTCTTGGAATTTAATGTGCTTCAAGCTGCTGGTGGAAAAAAAATTGGAAATGGAAGGGAGTGAACTTGGTGAACACTTTGGACTATCATTGTGGGAAACCAAGTTAATTTGTGTAGTGCAGTAAGTATAGGACTCAATTGGCATAGATCGTGTGGTTCTAATTAGAAGCTCTTTTGGTAAAGGCAACATGGAGTTCCAACTCCATAATATAGTTTTATATATATATATATATTAGCTTGAAGGGGGCTGTATAAAACCAACCAAAGGCTTGTAAACTACGGTTTATATCTTATCTCATCCAGCTGACCTTCATTCAACTCAAATATATGAATCTAATCAAAACGAAGCCAAAATCAGAAGTTGGCATTGAAGTACATCTAAAATTTGGTTCTAGAAGCAAAAGTGCAAGTGGTGTGTGTGAATGACATGTTTCCTCATCTGGCACATTTTCTCTGCTGCTGTTGGTCCCAATCAGAACTTGGTGGCTTTTCTTTTTTTACCCACTGGTCAAGGACGCCGTTTGACTTCCTTGGCCTACTCCCTTTGTTGCTGGTTTCCTTTCTTCTGATTCAGGCATCTCAATGTTCTGCCGTATCATTATGGCTTTAAAATTCAGCTCCACTTTCTGGAAACTTTGTCCTGTTGGAACTTTGCAATGCTCGATTAGGTACACTTATCTCCAGTTTTCCTTTAAAAGCCATGAAATTCCAGCGCTCCGGACATTTCAGCAGTGTTCAGTCTGAGCTCCTCTTTGCCAAATCTTCATTAACCAATGTGCCATATCTACCTATACATCCTTTGCTATACTAACTCTTCTAGAATCAACCTTTTTAAAGGCTTCTGTCCCCCATAAATTTATTTTCCAGGCACCCAAAGAATAAGCAAAGCATGACTCAGGGCAACAATAGCACTTTCATTTAGCTGCTGTCACAACTGCATTTCTTACACACACACACACACACAAAATAAAGAACAAACTCTAGCTCAACCACCCAGACATCTAATCTCCTTTCAATAAATAAATTACCCTTTTTTTGTCATACCTGTTCTAAACCTCCGAAGAACAATAAAGTCAGATGCTGCTGATGGAAGCCGAGATCATTTAAACAGCTTACACTGATGTTATAACTAACACAGAGCAGAAATGAGCTTATTGTGCCCATGATTTCATGACTTTTATTTGTCTTCATTTCTGCTGCTGTACTTCAACACTGAAGTAGGCACCAGAATAAAAAAATGTGGTTGAAAAATCATCCTCGTTACAGAATACAATGCTAGACGGAAACAGCCACTGGCCAACAAAATTAAGTCTTCCCTGACATCAACTATGGTAAATCTGTACAACCAATTCATATAAAGTATGAGGGGACATTATCATACTATCACATTTGTTGCTGGTCTGAGGACCTTTGGGGAAAGATGAATTATTTCCAGGGCTGTCCAAAGCTTGCACGTTTTCAAAGGCATTATCTTTGCCACAACTTGTGATGCATCACATTGGCCAGTTGCAAGTTGCAACAGCACCTACACCTGTTTTGTCAAATGCCTAAGAACATTTCGGAAAAAAAATTGTGTGATAAAATGTGCTGTGGGAAACATGCAGCATGATATCTTACTTTCCTGTCTGTGGCTCAGTTCTCATTACCATTGGTAATGTTTCCCTCTTTAATGTGCAGTGAAGCTGATTTTCAGGTGTTATGGGCTAAAAAGTAACCATTTCCGATCCAGTTCCTGACAGTTGCATGTCGCAATCCCAAAGTGTCATTTGGGGGTACCCTGATGAAATCGTATCGAGTGAGCCCTACAAGTGGACAAACATTTGATCACGGCAATGAAGTCGTATAAAGTCACAAATGTCACTATACGTGGTAGACAGGAATTCTTTGTATTTTTTTTTCTATTTCAGTCGGAATAACAGCTTTTTGACTAGTGAAATTTTAGAACCTTATTGGCTGTCAAGTGCTACCCCATTTTAAAGCTATAATTTGGTAAAAGCTCAAAACCAGGCAGGATTCTCAGTTAATTTTGGCCTCCCTGCCTCACTTCACGGCTTTTCAGAGAGATTTGCAATATTTGCAAAGGCAAATTCTCTTCATTAACTAGCAGTTATTGTACTTCTGTGTACAGTTACAACAGAGGCAACCAAAATGGTAGAAGGAAAGGCAAGCAAGGTTCTAGAGGGACTAGTACACAGTACTAGTTTCATTTTTGTGGTATATAACGCCACCTCTTGAGTTGTAAACAGATGAAAGCCTAGTCTGTTTCAAACTGCCTTTGCAGCACAAGCTAAGCTAAGTTTGCCTTTGGAACAAGAAAAGTTCAAAACCTAAAGTAAGCTCTCATATTCATCATGAAAACGTTGTCTTAGGAACATCGGCTGACAACTGTGGCAGTGACAAAATCATCTGAATCCCAGCTTTTTTGTTTTTTGCTGCTGTTTTCGTTTGGTGGGTGGAAAGGAAAACAAAGGGGTGCTACTTGGGAAATTCTTTTTAAAAGTTCAAACAGTGTTGGGGTCCCCCTGCATCAGATTCTTCCGAGTTTGTACGATGCAGATTTGCATTTCCCTTATCTATAGGCAATGACAAGAAAACAGGTGATAAAATCCCCCTTCCATCCTGCACATTAGTAAAATGCATAGTACAAAAGCTCATTTCAAGGTCTTCAAGTGGCCTATATACTAGCACTGGGTCATGAAGTGAGGACGAAGGCTATCCAACCGCCGGGTTAAGATGTCACACCCGGTATCTGTGACTAGGAGTGTGTGCTCAAACTGAGCAGACCGCTTGCCATCTCGGGTAACTGCGGTCCAGCCATCGGGCCACGTTTCATCTTGCCACCCACCTAATGAGGACAACATAAACAGAGTCAACACAGAGAATGGACATAACACAACAGATACAATTCTGCAATTGTCTATGGTAGATGTTCCCAAATATGGCAGCTTTAAGACTTGTGGACTTCAACTCCCACAATTCTCCAGCCAGCTATGCAGTTATGCTGGTTGGAGAATTCTGGGTGTTATATATAAACTGTAGAAAAGTTTTTACAAAGTTAAAAGATAAACATATAGAAAAAATAAAATACATTAAAAACTGTTTAAAACAATTACAATCGAAGGAAAAGAAAAAATATTTTAAAAAACAACTTACAATCTGTAGGCACACCTGAAACCATTTTCCCTTCTAAATTACATAACATGGTTCTCTTTTTCTCATACTAATAGTCTTATTAACTGCCCAATCTGGAAATCTTCTGTTAATTTTTATCCATTTTCAGTACCAACATTATAAAGAATTTCCAATCCTTTACAAAGTACATCTTCCCTTCTAATTAAAGCATTTAGCAATTCCTGCAAGTTCTTCACAATCCAATTCTCTGATTACAAATTTTGGAAGAATATTTTGGATAAAAATGTCAGTATTTTATTGGCATATTCACTTTTTATAATCGCAAGTTTTTTTAAATTTTGTTACTGAGAAAATATTAAAATTTTCAAATGCAACATTGCTTTCTGTAATGACATATATTTCTCATCTATAGTTTGGATTAAAATAATATATTTTACTTTTTAATGGGGTGTAAAAAGTAGATCATTTGGCATTTATTACTTGTAGCAATAAAAAAAGTTAAACATGTGAATTCCTACAAGTAAAAAACTAATCCCAAACAGTAGATATACCAATATATACTAATATCTAAATGTAATCTGGTTAAATTACATTTTGCTATTGGGATAAACGGCTCCCAATCACTGCTAAAATTTACCAAAGTGGTCTAACTTCAACGACACTAAATGAGTGCATCAGAGCTCTTTTTATAACTTAATATGTCTGATCAACACTAGAAGATTTGAAATTCAGAGTTGAACTACACATGTACATATAACCTAGTTAATATAGACTTCAACTGAAAAATATTTGTAGGCAACTGTTGATGTGCTCATAAAATAAGGAAGAATAAGATTGCAAGGTCATGTTGTATTACCATATCAAGTAATATATTGTGGGGATGGCAGATACTACAGAATTGTACCAATAATGTCAGTCCTAAAATATTTAATCTAAATGGAGTAAGACAGCAAAAACTCCCTTAAACTATGCTTATATCAAGAAAACAATAAGAAGTTCTGTTTTCCAAGAAACATTCTGACTTATTTGTCATCCTAGAATAAATAGCAATCTCATTAAAGGTGAGCAGTTTCTCTACTTTTTTTCCCCCATCAAATCTTGCACAACTTTTATTTATAAGAACATCAAGCACTTATTTTGGAAAAAAAGTATACGGATAATTGAAATAATTTCCATTATAAAGCTGAGTTAGCTTTCAGGCCTCTGATATCAAGAAAGGCCTAATACAATTCAAAATAGTAAAATATCTTATTTATTTTTGTTTTTAATGTATTATCACTGTTGAAAAATAAGGGGTTTTTCACTGCATTTAAATATAAGCACACTCAAATTAAAAATACTAAATTTAAAAAACTTAACTTCTACTGATTGACATTTATTTTCCAAAGAATAGTAATTACTCATGGTTTTTCAGAATCTTTTACACAATTCTCTTATAGCTTTTCTCATTGTTTTTAAAGAACCAGGAGAGTAAAAGTTCTATTCTGTGGCAGCCCTGACAAAAATTCAGGCTGAAAAGGCCATTAAATGGTTCAGTTTAAACAGACTTAAAAACAGGAGGGGGTGGAAGTTTATATGAAAAGCTGCTCAACAAAATTTCAATATACTTCATCTTTTTTTTTTGTAGAATAAAAATAAACTTAAACCATCTTCAGCACCCTGAAGAATATGCAACTTAGCAGATGAATTTTAAAAAATTATATAAGATACACCATGATAGTGTAAAAGGTATCCCTTATCTTCTGTAGCACAGATGAAAACACACAGTGAAGGCTAGAAGGGAGAGAATCAGCTGAGAAGAGTTCTGTATATTAGGGGGGCTGGGAAGGAAGAAACCAAGGTTCCTAGCTCCCTTTTAAAAGTTTGACTTTTTACATTCTCCTTAATATGGTAAATAAGCAAAATTAAGAACCTTTCTTCTTCTGTATAACAAATTGAAAGTAATGCCTTTTTAAACATATCATCAGAGAGAAATACATATACAACAATGCATTCAGTTCCAACATATGAATTTTATTTTATTTCTTTAAAAAAAACCTTTCTGAGTAGTAAGTAAAGCCTACGTACCAGGTTGAAATTTGTTTTTATATATAGTAAATATGGACTTTAAACTTGCATACACCAAACAAAGAGCAGTCACTGTAATCTCTGGTTGCCGGCATTACAGTAAAACTCATTTACAAATACTAACACAAAAAAAACCCTCTCAAAAACATGCAACAGTAAACAAGGAGTATATGATATATGGACAGACAGATGGAACTGCATAAACAGAAAAGGGGGGGGGGGAGCAGAAACCCACTAACATACGGAGAAATGTTTTAAAGGAGTGAAAGATAATGATTTACTTGGAACTAGTGTTGGAAAAACAAACATATTTGTTTCCTTCACTGATTTAAAATTAAAAGTAATTAAAGTGAATTATAAAAAAGCCTATCTTTGAATAAGTGAGAAGGGGGCATGCATTTATGGAGAAGCAGGCCTATATATATGTTCCAAAATCTAAGCCCATTAACAGGTCTCGCAAACTTACATCACTAAAATATAAACAAAAAAGCAACACGAGATGAGCTAACAGAGGAGTATCAAGAAGAAAGGGGTGTTGAGAGGGAGGAGGGAAATTTCTTTCTCTTTTTCTTTCTTTTCATTTTTTTTTTTTATAAAAGTTGGCTGGCCTACCTTGCTCCCCCGTCCTCAGTCTGTCTCCTCATAGTCGCTGTCTCCCTGGAAGTGCAGTGTGAATGGTAATGACTGCCTGTCTCCCTAATGCTTCAAAAGAACGTAAAAAATGCAAGTAGAAAAAATAGGGACCACCTTTGGTGGGAATGTAACAGCGTTCTGTGCGCC
>JANHFP010003611.1:0-10642 GCA_032468135.1 Calamaria suluensis
ATCTTTAGGTAAGGCTTCATCAGCCAAGTTTTGCTTTTGATATTTCAGAAATTACCTTTGGACTGCAGCCATAGTTTGTCTTGGCAATTATTTATTTTGTTCTTAGGAAACAAACCAACTTTAACAAAGAGAAGGCATTTGAGGGTTTTTTGGGGCAATAAAGACTGTTTGGTTTTAAGTTCCTGTTTTTGGTTTGTGAATTGCTTAGAGTTGCATCATCACACAACCCATCACTGTTCTAAACCCTTCCCACTCCTTGTGAGCAGAGATGTAGCCTAGTCCATTCTGTCTATTTTAAAAGGTTTCTTAAAGTTTCTGTAGCACCACATTCTGGAACTCTGCATATAATATAATAAAATAAAATATATAAAATAATTGTCTGTGGAGATTCTCAGCCATTCAGATCATGGTTGTCTGAAAGGTGCTTTTTCAAAAGGAAAATTTCCACGGAAAACAAAGTCCATTTGCCTTTTGAAAAAGCACCTTTGAGATACAAAATAATTATTTGTAACTATTTTACAGAATCCCTGCCCTCATCACACACAATCCAAAACACATTTTGATATGCATATGGAGCGAACCGGTAGCATCTCAGCCCTGGTCTAAAGGAACTGCACTTACTCTCAGAGTGATAAGGGACAATCAAAGGCTTAAAACAGCTACATTCTACTATGTAATGGGGATTCTTATCTAACCAAGCCATGTCAAATGCCTAGGCAACTTCTGCCAAATTCTAACACAGAAGCGTAACATACTATCTAATATAATGACAGAATAACAGAGTTGGGAGGTACCTTGGAGGTCTTCTAGTTCAACTCCATGCTCAAACAGGAAACTATCTCATTTGAGACAATTAGTTGTGCAAAACCCTACTTAAAACCCCCAGGATTTGAGCATCCACAACTCCGCTGGAGGCAAGTTGTTCCACTGATTAATTGTCAGGAAATTTCTCCTTAGTTCTAGGTTAGTTCTCTCCTTGATTAATTTCCACCCATTGCTTCTTGTCCTTGGTACTTTGGTGAATAGGTTGACCTCCTTTCTTTGTGGTAGCCACTTAGATATTGGAACACTGCTATCATATATCACCCCCAATCCTTCTTTTCATTAAACTAAACATACTCAGTTCCTGCAACCATTCCTCATATGTTTTATCCTCGAGTCCTGCATATATGTTAGTACAATCCCAATGCCTGTAAATGATAGTGTTACAACAATTTCATGAACTATTTCTCTTCTAGAAGTAATGCCGTATATCCTAAAAGTTCATTGAAGTGAAGACTTTTTCTTCTAACCGGTTTTCTATAAACTGATTAATGGGCAGTCTGCTTCATAGAAAATGGAGGCTCCTATGTTACTGGTTTATTCCTTAACTTTTATCAGTGTGGAAACCAACTATTCAGTAGAGGATTTATTTTTTTTTCAGATTGAAACCTTGGAAATCAGAAGCATTTGTGATCAAAGGACTTCCTAACTTATAGTTCTATATTTGAAAAACACTGCTTGCAGTAGGTTAAGAGATGGTAACATTCATAATTTCAAGATAGAATGAATGATGAAGTATGAGCATCCATTACTTAAGGAAGGTAACATCAAGAGGCTAGTGTGTGTGAATGCAATTCCAAAGTCTCCAGATAAGTCATTTGTTACACTGCTACAATATTTTACAAAGAAGGCAGACCACAAGTGAAATTTGGAAATGGGAATTAACCAAACATTGAAAGTTGAAGGAAGATATGAACTTCTAAAGGTCTAGAGTTCATTTCTACAACTGTGCACGCTGTCTATATCGGCGTGATTTATACATTATATAAAATGACTCTATCAATGTAAACTCTTATCCTTTCTGCCGCCAATATTATGCTACACATATGTGCTGGAAAAATATCTGTGGACTAAGAGTTTGGGGGCTTAATTAGGGTACAAAGTTGAATGATTGCAGGTGGCAGTGGCTGGAAGTATAATTACAGTAATTGCACATATTCTTCAAATTTTAGTCCTACAGTCTCGGAAAATATACATTCTCCATTTGTTTTATTGTAGGCTTGCAGTAGCAATTCTGTAGTCAGGTATTATAAAGCTTTTTAGGCTCTCAACAAATGTATGTAGTTAGAAGAAAGCATTTTCAACTGTAACAAGCAAGGCCAGTTTAATGAGTTTTGTACATTTTTAAAAAGAATACTTAGATATCGGAGGGTGGTTTTTCTCCCTTGCAGTTATTTTGTCTTCAAATTAGATGTGATGTGGAAATAAAAAATTAGGATCACTTTAAACAAAGCATTAACAGTTTCCTGCAACTATGTAGAAAATGGCCTTAAATGTAAAATGAAAGCTAGCAATTCATCTGATTATTTCAAAGAGTGAACTTACTTGTTTTAGGTGTGATGACCAAAATAACTATTCCCCTACCCCAAGTTTATCCTCCTCATGAATCTTTCTTGTGACATGATGGCTGGGGAAGTCTGGAAGTTGAAGTCCAGAAATCTTAAAGTTGCCACGATTTGACAGCCTTGGGTTAGGGAAAAGTTGGACACCCCGTCCCCTTTTTTTCTAATGGGGAAATTAGTTGACAGTATCTCAAAGCAATGAGTGTCACTGTGGTTTCAACTGCATGGTAGCTGAGCCAGGAATAAATCAGTTCAATTCTTCCATGCATCACCAGAACACAGAGCTCTCAAGATGTGTTCAGAGTGATGGAAGAACCTCTACTTAGCAGAAACCTTTGTCCAGGTGGCTTTAACGGCTAGCCTCCCTCCTCCTGTTGAGATGCCCTTCACTCTAATGATGAGAAGAAGGCCAACGTTTCCAGTAAGGTGACCCAGTTGCATCTGGGTGATTCTTCTGGGGAGGACCAATTCTTCAGACTGGCTGATCTTGTCTTTTGCCTTGTGCAGCTGATCCCCTGGATGAGATTCTTGGACTCCAAATGGCATCGTTTGCTCAATAAATCTCAAAGGTGCTTGTATCTGAAAAGTGGGAATCCCCCCCTATTTTCCCAAATGTCCCCTTCTTATCCCAGGCATCCAAAATTATTATTCCATCAAAACATAAAAATTGTTATGAATTGTATCATAATACTGTGAACTGCTTAAGAGCTTCCACTTTAAAGCTGTAATGGGCCATGCAGACAGAAAGGGTGTGTGTGGGGGGAGCTAAAAGCATAAATTGAAGATAATCAATGTGAATAGACCTTACCCATTGTGCAGCTTGAATAGGATAAGCACACATTATCTGGCATAATTGGTTCATGTGATTTTCTAATTGAAGAGAAGAAGTAATTAGAGCCTAATTGAAGCAAAGTAACACAATGTCTGTCAGCATTTCTCCTGCTACCACATATTATATTATTACCTGTCATCTTCTATATTGGGTGGACTAACATGCGCGCGCGCACACACACACACACACACACACACACACCAATTCCATAATGGCCACAATGAAGATGATTTTAGCTTTGGATTCTAATAGCCAGTGAAAAGCGGACAATAAAAGAGATGAAATGAAACCAAACAAGATTAAAATTCGGTACATGAAACTGGTGACCTCGCAAATGGTTTCCAGTGCCAAATGGTCCAGCTATCCAATTAAGGAAAACAGCACATTTTGCAGCACTCCAAAAGTGCGTTACAAATTTGGGGGCCTGATGGTGCCAAAAGCAACATGGTCTTCCTGAGCCATTTTCCCTAATGAAAGATATATACAGGGAAAATTGTAACAAAAATATCCTGTAGGGTTTTTTGTTGTTGTTAGTAGTATAGGTTTATATGTAGAAATATCCATTCTGGAGTATATCTAAGGCAGGGATGACCAGGGCCAGAATCAATAGAAACAGCCTCCAAAATGAGGGATTGCTCATAGAACATGCCCCCCAAAATATGGAACAGAGTGCCTTTGGACACATGTCTACAAATTCTCCTCTTCTCAACCATAATGAGAATTTTGTGAAGGATTTTGTACCATTTTTTGGTGCATTCCTAGTACTCTCTCATCTTGAATGTTTGTTTGCAGATATTTCATAATAATATAAGCATGTAGAATTATATTTTAAGTAAAGTGGCCAACTTTTTTACAATGAGGAGGACACACATAATTTGAAGAAAAAAATATTGTAAATAAAAAAAAGATAAACAAAGCCACTTGCGCGCGAGAATCTCAAAACAATTCTCCTGTATGAAGCACATGCGTCTCATAATCGCGTCTCTCCACACTGTACCGAGCCTTGATGAATCGTCGTGTCAAATACAAATATGTCACATCACACGCAATAGATCAGATCAGCATCAATCGAACACGGAGATTTATAGCTTAATCTCCAAATATCGAAAAGGAGGACATGTAGGAGGACACTTTTCGAGAGAGGACAGAACTTACAAAAGGACTTTCCTCTCTGAAGGAGGATGATTGCTCACCTTATTTTAAGACATTGACAGTAATCTAAGAAGCATATGGAAAGTCAAAACAGTAAACATTGCTAGTTAGCCAGCAGGATCAAATACTTTCATCCATATGAGACAAGCAGTGTTGGATCATTGCGAGGCAAGTTCTACCCTTTTCATACATGAACACAATATCATGCCACATATAAAACGGTACCTTGGTTTGATTAGCTTCTCCCTTTTACCCCATTCTCATGGAGACCTTTGTAACTATCCTTTAACAGCAATAACAATAGCAATTAGACTTATATACCGCTTCACAGTGCTTTACAGCCCTCTCTAAGTGGTTTACAGAGTCAGCATATTGCCCCAACAATCTGGCTCCTCATTTTACTGATCTCGGAAGGATTGAAGGAAGAGTCAACTTAAAGATCTTAGACATTAAAAAAATGTTGCCGAAAACAATGTTGCCCAAACTGGACAGCATCCACAAATATGGACTTCAACTCCCAGCAATAACCAGGGTGGCTGAAGAATTTGGAAACTTGAATTTCACATGCATGGATGTTGCTCAAATTGGAGAATGCTATCCTAGATTCAAGGACAGGTGTTCATGTCATCTGAAATAGTATAAGGAAATTATTTCATAACTAGTTATATCACTTTGGAAATGACTTCTCCTTAGATCATGATATGTGACTGATTTAACTTCTGTAGTAGTCACAGTTTGAGAAGAATAAGTATGTAGAAGAGAAGATTGTCCTATAAATCCCAAATGTATAACCCTACCATTGTCCTTGATTGTCCTAGTTGCATTGGAACCATGTTCCCTTCCCCTCTTTTTTAACAACAACAAAAACTAATACAAATGATCAAATAAGCAAAATAAATTGCACCTTCGCTGAAATTAATTAATTATTTTCCCATATTAAATGGGAAAAAAAGACAGCATATCAGATTTAATTCCATTTCCCTCCTGTGGGAACTTAAGGTATCTTACCAAGAAAATATAATTCATTTATTAATGATGACATATTCTCAGTATTATTGCTTTACTCAAGTGAAACAGCATAGCATTCAATAGAAAGCATTTTGAAAAATGGGAGTGTGGGGCAAACACAGAATCTGATGGAAAAAGGAAAAAGTCAGTTCCAAATTGTACACTGTTGGTCCAATTGTACAGTGCTCCAATTTTCCTTGCAGTGGGGGTGTCTTGGATTTCCTTCCCTAGTGTGTGGCTGTCACAATCTATTAATATAATGCACAAGACCTTTTAAATACATACTAGCTACTTCCCATCTGTTGCCTCATAACTTGAAGTTCAGAATTAGCTGAAATCATGTCTCTGGGAAATTGTTCAAATTTTAAGTGGTATCCTTTTGCCTCATAAGGCAAGTTCTCCTTAATACTAGAAAGAAAAAAGTCAGTGTAAAGTGGCTTGTTTTGCTTAGCTGAAAATTATCCCCCCACACCGATTGTTTTCAATAGGAACATTGTTTCTGTTCTTTTTTTATTCAGAGTTAAGAGCTAAGAGCTAAGAGTTAGGGCTCTCTTCCAACCTACAGGATATACTAAAGAGAGCAAGCATGGAAATAATTTTTAATATAATTTTTATGACTTTTCACAATCAGAGGTAATTATGAGGAAATCTCTCTCTGTGTTTAATAATGTAGAATGTAGAACTAGTTATAAGCAGATGTTGTCTATTCTACCGATTCCATGGTACATTTTTTAAAACTTTCTATAGTTCCTGTTTTTAAAGCTCCTACAATGGAAATAAGCTCTTTCAGTGTTGCTTTTCCACAAAAATTAAATCCCCTCCTCCCGGCAGACACAAATCCTGCTACATCCAATGACACGGGCTTGTCATTGTGTGATCACGGACATTGTGCCATTATTAATTGAACAGATTGAATTCATCTTAATAGTTTGCCCCCTCTTGGCTTTAGACAAAAGCTTCATTCTTTCCTTCTGCTCAATTGCGCCTATAAATGGTTCATTCTTTTGGTGGATGTAGCAGCTGTTCCATTTTTTTTTTAAACCCTCCCTTTTGGTACCACAGCTGAAATTTATTTCCTGGGTGTTAACCAATTCTAAATGCCTCTCTCTCTCTCGTTTTCTTCCAATATTTTTTTTTCAATCTGATCACAGGACAAAGGAAAGGGGGCAGGGAGAACTCTGGGTTATGTGGTGATTCCTGTCTGTTTATTTACTCTTTTTATGATTTATTTTTCTTTGGCTGAGACACTTACTTAATGTCAGGTATAAAGTATATAGTAAAACATTTCAAGTACAAACAAATGATTCTGTGGTTCCAGAGTTGGGCAAAATCTCAGTGGACTGTTTCTTAATCAAATCACTAGCACAGAGTTCCGGACAGGAAAATTGGACGTGCATCTAATGCACAACTTTCTCAATAGTTTTACAAATTGTGGGAGGGCAGGTGAGTGTAGATATTCCAGGATGAGGAAGAGTCAAACAAGTGACTGGTAAGAAAGAAAGAAAAAACTATTTGAGACCTTGGATGTGGGCTAAGTAATTATCTTGCATTGTTGTTGTTGCTTTTCCGTGAACTCCCCTGAATAATGTACACACTATATATATATTAAAGAATATTAAATGTTTCATGCTACATTGCAAGAAGTCACAACTCAAAGGGGTTATTAGATCCTACTTTTCTTTTTAAATTCTTCTGAGAGCAGGAATGCAGCTTGGGGGTGCTTTTAAATCCAGATCTCTGCTTTTCCAGACTGAGGCAACAGCTAGAACCAGGGGTGCTATTCAGTTCTGGAGAACCGGTAGGAAATTTTGAGTAGTTTGGAGAACTTGCAAATACCACCTCTGGGGTGGCCCCAGAGTGGGGTGGGTATGAAGATTTTGTAGTATCCTTCCCCTGCCAAACCCACCAAGCCACGCCCACTGCATCAAGCCCCGCCCACCACATTAAGCCATGCCCACAGAACTAGTAGTTAAAAAATTGAATCCCACCACTGCTTGATCAGGTTTGGTTAGTATAATAAGAGTAAATCTCTGGTCCCAATGAACAACCCAAATTTGATTTCGCAGTATAATAAGAGTTCCCTGTCTAGACAGTAAGTACAAAGGGACATCAGGTAGGATGAACAAGAACTCAAAGGCTTGGCCTTGTGGTGAAGAGGCTTGCCTGCCATTTGGAAGGTTGAGAGTTTAGCCCTAGGTAGTGGCTGATGTTTTTCTCCTAGGGTGCAAGGAAAAAAATCTGCTGTGACCCTGAGTGGTGTCAGGAAGGGCATCCAGCCAGTAAATGCTCCACTCCATCCAGTCACCCTCCAATCCTACCCCAAATTACGAGATTTCAGGGTCATAAAAAAGGAGTTTAAAAATATAAGCAAAGAACAAGAAAGCAATGCTTTCCCCACAAGTCAATTCTCTAAAGTGTACAGTATTGCTATCAGATGGTCATGCAGTCTTTGTGCTTTGGCTGTTCAGTTCATATCATTTGAGTGACTTGTTAAGGGTGAGTAAACAAAGATCCACAATGTCCCAATGATTCAAACCCAACACATGGAGTCTGCAGCCACATGGTTTAAAGAAACAGCCCCAACTGGAAACGATGATGGACAGATATTTATACCAGGCTGCAGGAAAACAGAGCAGAGAAGCATAACAGAGTTGGAAGGGATCTTGTAGGGCATCTAGTCAAATCCCCTGCCCAAGCAGGTGACTCTACGCCATTTCTGTCCTTACCATCACCAAAGAAGGAAAGGGGAAATGCACATCCATTTCCCCAGTTTCTTATTCTATGGACAGTTCCATATAACCTTTAAAGCCCAAGGAATCTGTTATATATCTTAGTCACCAATTCACTTGGAAAAGCCAGCTTAACCTGAAACCTACATACTAGATAACATGCTCCAAGGGATTTCATATACACTTCTTAAACCCTACCGAAAGTTGACATTATTAAATGCCTATTTAGTGCCCAAATTTATACAGGACCTTTTGCTTGGAGCACCCTGAAAAAACTAGACTGCCTGATTTGTTCTGAAATAAGATGCTGGCTGTGAATATCAAAATATTATTTCCTATTTCTATGCCAGCATCAAAGAGAGGGACATTGGTGATCCTTGTTTCTCAATGTTCATCTTATAAAAAATATGGTTTGTTAAATCACTTCCAAGTCCAATGCCATGTTTGACATCATCAAGCAACAAGACACCTTTGGCTCTTTGGGGAAATGGATCATTTCCATTTGTTGTCACCAACAAATCAGAAGTGTGCATTGAATGGGAAAATGTAATAATGCAATTGGTTGATATCCAGGAGCTGATTATTGCTGACATTATACTAGCCAGCTATGGCTGGCTATTGCTTCCTTGGGTATTTCCCCCACCTGTATTTGTGGAATATGTCAAGTGGGATGGTGACCTAGAGGTGAAGACGCTCACTTCTCACTTGGAAGGTTGAGGGTTCAATCCCAGGGTGTGGCAGATGTTTCTCAATCAGGGCACAAAGAGAAAATATCTGCTGTGAATTCCACATAGGCAACAGGAATGGCATCTGGCCAGTAGCTCCACTAAGTTGCCCTGACTCCATCCCTCAAAACAAGGGATCCAAAGGTTGTAAAAAGAAAAAAAAATGTAATATTCAACTGAGGGGTGAGATGCTGTCTACAAAATCAAATAAAACAAAAACAATGTAGAAGTAAACAATGCAAACAATGTAAGGGTTTCCATTCTACAGGATGGTGATGGAACTTGGGCATTCTTAGGCTCTGATGAGATAAAAAGCTAGATAAAACAGAAATAAGTAGGTACTGACAACAGTGATGCCAGTGTTAGAACCAGTACTGTCAGAATTCTGGAAGAACTTAATGCTATGCCTGTGCTGAAAAAATTGCCCTGGGTGCATATTGTTTCGTGCTAAATATAAGTAAGATTTCCATCGCACACGTATGCTAGTTGTTTCCGACTCTAGGGGGTGGTGCTCATCTCCGTTTCAAAGCCAAAGAGCCAACGCTGTCCAAAGACGTCTCTGTGGTCATGTGGCCGGCATGACTCAACGCCAAAGGCACACGGAACGCTGTTACCTTCCCACCAAAGGTGGTCCCTATTTTTTCTACTTGCATTCATTAGGTGCTTTCGAAACTGCTAGACTGGCAGAAGCTGGGACAAGTAACGAGAGCTCAGCCCGTTACGCGGCACTAGGGATCCGAACCGCTGAACTGCTGACCTTCTGATTGGCAAGCTCAGCTGTCTTACCCGCTGAGCTACTGCATCCCTTATTTTTCTATAGCATTCCTCTATGTTCCTGCTCCCTGAATTACTTTGAGCCAGACATTCTCTTTCAACTCAGCCTACTGAACAAGAGAACATTATGTACACCACTTTGTGTTCCTGAATGAAAAGTAGAATATAAGCACAATACATAAATACAACTGGACAATAATGTAGGGACCAGAATAACTGGATCTAGGCAATCTCTTGCAACTTGTGGCCGTTGCGTTAACCCACCGCACAAAGAGTCCTGGAGTGAAACAAAATAAGCTCACACAGCATCCCCAAGGTGTGTGTGTTTGTTATGAAGAATAAAAACGGCAAGGATTCAGAGGTCTTTGCCAGCTCGAATCCTCATCCTGCAAGTCTTTGCCATAATTGACTTGTGCAACACCAACAGAACCTGTTGAATTGCTTTTCATCAGCTCTCTCAATACTTAGGACTCTCATCTATTACGCCAGAACAACCGAAAGCAAATTAGGCCTCGGTGTTTCTTAACGCCAATAGGAAATTACCGACTAAAATAAAAATGCGATTCAGTATCAGCCAAGGCAAGGAATCAAATTGTTGGATTTCTATCTATTCTGCCTCCTATCTGCTAAACTCATTGGTGGCCAGCTTCATTGTTGAAAGAAAGTTTCCAGATGGAAACAAGCAGAGACCGGCTATCTTTTATTAACGGACAGAGAACATGGAAACCCACCATCCATTCAAAAGAAGCATTTGAAGCCTGATGGCGTGTCTGGAGGTATTGCAAACTGGAAATCAAAACTGAGACGTTTTTACGTTCCATATGAGATTTTTCACTTCAATACTTGAGTGCTTTGGACTTGCAATCTTTCCTAAACATTCCTCAAAGAACAAATATGTCAATCGTTAAATGTTTCGATCAGGGGTGGAAATGTAAATTTTGTTGCTACTGACTGGTTCTGTGGGCGTGGCTTGGTGGTGGGCGGGTCATGTGACTCGGTGTGCGTGCCCCCCCTTTTTTTAACTTTTTTAAAGCATTT
>JANHFP010003615.1:0-10380 GCA_032468135.1 Calamaria suluensis
TTTAGAGCCATAGTTGTATTTAATAGATATTTTAATTTTTGTGAATTTTGTTTGTTTTTATGATTGTGGCTGTACACAACCCGAGTCCGCGAGGAGAGGGGCGGTATAGAAATTTAATAAATTATTATTATTATTATTATTATTATTATTATTATTATTAAACTGCTACTTCCTTTAAATTTGACTTAAATCTTCAATTATTGAACATTTTATGCATCTTACAATTACAGGAGTTTGAAAGTAAATGACATTGGATTAAAATTGTGCAAATCACATCCATCAGAGAAAATGTGAGATTTGGTGACTGTTATTGCCATGCCTCCAATGTTAGTGTGAACAATGTATAAGATGCTTCCCAAATCTTGAAGATGTGGCTGCTTCAGCAATTCAAACAGAAAAGTATTGCCATGATACTTGAAGTCCAAAACAAAGGATTTGCACAACACAAATATCCAGACTTAAGCCAAAAATTAGTTGATTATCCAGTACATATTCATTGCTTACCTTAAAATGAAGCAAGGTGTGCAGCTCCTTCCTTCCCTCCTTCCTTCAGAGGTGTCAAACT
This sequence comes from Calamaria suluensis, assembly GCA_032468135.1. Classification (NCBI taxonomy): domain Eukaryota; kingdom Metazoa; phylum Chordata; class Lepidosauria; order Squamata; family Calamariidae; genus Calamaria; species Calamaria suluensis. The sequence continues at coordinate 566 of JANHFP010003615.1, forward strand.
CGCATCATCACAGTGTCATCACATGATGTATCACTACTTTTCCCCCTTTGCTAAACTGAGCATGGGCGTGGTCAGCGCATGACATATCTGGCCTGCTGGCTGCAAATTTGACACCCTTGTGTTAGGTGAAAATATGAAGTTTTTCCACAGAATTACTTAGTGAATCCACCCAAATATTGGCTACTGTAACTCCAAAAGGGAACTGTTTGAATTGTGTCACTTAACATTGAAGTTATGATGGATACCTGCACTTTTTATGTGGGAGCATGTGCTTTAACATTGAACAAATTATACATTCTTTTTAAACAATGCCTTTGTGAATAACTACCTGGGGGCTACTTCCACGTATTTCCCTACAGAGAAAAAAAATAGGGGTGTGTGTGTGTGTGTGTCAGGAAATGCATAATTCAAAACGTCAATAAATACTTGTACAAAATATATCCTCAAAATGTATAATGCTGTTGTACTAATGTATGTTTGCTTTCTTGAATTATTTGTAAAAATCATAAAGCAGGATACAAATAAGTATATGGTTATGGTATGGTTTAATTAAGCTTGGACTGGTGAGCCTTTCAAACGAAGGACCTGTTTTTGGTTAATCAATAAACACAAAAGGGTTTTTTCATGAAAAAGTAAACTGTTTAGCTTCAGCAAATGGTTAGAAATACAGTGCCTGTCTTTTACAATAGAAAAGGAATAGTGAAATGTTTGATTTATTTATATTTTATGCCTTTAAGGCAAGGGAGAAATTGTGACTTTCATGGGTGCCCAGACAATCTCAGTAAACTATTATGACAGGCCAACATTTTAGTGGAATTCCATTTTTATGTATAGTTCATATTTTACAATATTTTCATAATTATTTAAATAAAATAACAGTTTCAGAATGATTCAAATGTCTTGTAACCATTACCATTTGAAAAAATGCTTCCCTAAAATAGAGCACTTTTATATTCCATATTTCTATTTTTAGCACTTTAATATTCCACTTACAATTTCCACATCCCAACTTGAATGAATGAATGAAAGAATGAATTAATGAATGTTTTATATATATATATATTCATACACACAGTCTTTCACATGTTCACCCATATGCATAGCTTTTCCATATTTTTACCATAATGATAAACATTGAACATTTGTGTCTCAAATAGCATGTGTTTTATTCTTGCTGTCTGTTGGCTACCGAAAATGATGGACGATTCCTTATTAATGTTTGTATGTTGCAAATAAATAAACATTGGACAGCTCATAGGACAGGTTCAGGACAACAGTCTCCTTGTTAGTGTGGAAGACAAAATTACCCCACTTAGCTTTATGTGCTTTTGTCCATTTTAGATGGTGTGCTTCAATTTGTTGCATGCTAAATGCATTGACTGGATGGTAGAAGTGGGTAATCCTATCTACTGCTTCAGTTCTTATTCTGATCTCTTATGCCATTTGGAGATATTGTGCAATGTTTATAGCATTTACCTTGGAATTTTTTAAAAATCTGGTTTGAAATGCAGATTCCTTCAAACCAGTACCAGTAATTAGGATAAAATGTATATATATATATCAGGTGACTGAAAAACAATAAAATAATGCACTGCTAGACTTATTAAAAGGAAAACAACAAAACACAGTGACAATAGGAAGCTCAGGAAAATAGAAGTAATAATAAAGATTTTTCGTAGGTTTCAAACCACTTCAATTTGCAGAAAACTGTCAGAACCATTATGCTATTCATTTTAAAAGTAACTCCAAACAATATTTGAAATCCCATCAACCTTAAGAAATGTTTTTTTAAAAGTTTCTGTTTTGCCTAGATAAGGCAACTTTAGTTCTGTTTCATTTTATTTATAGTGGAATATAGTGGAATTGTTTACGTTTTTCACCCTAGCCTTTTTTTAAAAATCTCAGAAAAGCTGCTTGACCAATTACTATTATAGCAGCACCCTGATCACTATAGTATGCTATCTTTCTCCATTGTTGACATTTTATATCCCAGAGAAACAATGACTTCTTAAAGTTCATCCAGGTGGCAGAAAGCTGTATTCCCACCTCACTGCTCTAAAACAATGGTGTTTTTAAAGTTGTGGTTGCATTTTCCAACAACATTATAGTTTCAACCAGAAAACCCTCCACCATATCATTGTTTAACTTCAGAGGGTTGTTGGGTTTTTTTGCACAGCCTATTGTAAAATGATAAAGTAATGTGTAAAACTGATATATTGAAGATCAAATTGCTTTTGCTGGGCCGCATGCAAGGGGATAAATAGTACAAGAATTAATAAACTCCAGCAAGCTAAGCTGCCGGCCTTTGATTCATGAGTCATTCATCTTAGAACATGTGATTCAACAAAAACAGTCTGTGCCATTATGCTTTGTGATTTTTGAAGTTAAACCATTTATAATTTTTTTAAGGAAACACAGTCACAGTTCCTTAACCCAAGAACATATCTACCTAAAGGTTTATTGGCTTTCATTACAGAAACTGGGTGCCAAACATGTCATTTCTAATTTGGCTATGCATCAAATAGGAGCTAATTAAAATAAAAAAGACACTAACTTAGTGGTTGAGCATATGCTTTGTGTGCGGAAGATCTCTGGTGCAACCCTTGGCAGTGCCAGTAAAAAAGATCAGCGCTAGGTAATCAGGAATACTCTGCTTAAATTTCTAGGGAGTATTTACTATTCCAGCACAAGTCTGACAAAATCAATATTATTAAGCCTTGCAGATCAGCTGCAATCCATCTCAAAAGCCCTAATTACATTTTGGTTGCATAAATGCAGGAAACTACTAGATGGCAGTAAAGAGATCCATACAGCAGTTCTAACATGCTGCTGCCACCTAATGGTCATCCCAAATCTTAGCAGACCTATGCAGAAGCAAATTGCTGTAACTTAGTGATGGAATCATGTTGTTTTACCTCAATAAAACACCTAAATGGATATACTCCAATCCAGTCAGCTGCATTAATAAGCAACTGAAGTAAAGTGTCCTTTCGACCATCTGTTTGTTGATTTTATTGTTATCCTTTTGTAAATAAAAGGCAAGAGATAAGTAATTCATACTGACAGCATGCATTGAAAATATAATTGGCAGCTTTGGAAGCCGTATTAGACCAGATGCTTCAAGCTGCCAATTTCTAGCTGTGGAAAAATGGAAGGAGGGAAAAGTAGATTATTTGGGTTAGACACAACAAAGTTTCTCCCATCAGTCAAGGCCAGGTCTGGGAGCATCTTGAGTAGGAGGGTTTGGGCATTGCCTCCGAATATGATTGGGGAATGTGATGGACCGATGGGAGGGGTATGGGATTTTGGAGGTTTAACTTGTTGATGAGAAACCGGAACTGGTGGATTCAGTTTCTCACGTGCTATACCTGCTCTAATAAATGAGACTCTGAGAAATGCCTGTCTTGGAGTTCTTAATTGGAGGAAAGAAGTTTTCTGTAACGCTGACAATTATTCACTTTCAGCTTTATAAACTAAATGGGCATAATACCTTTTTCATATTGCTGTTTGGTTAATAAATAGTTTTGTGCACTCATGTTTTGAAATGTGTTTATGTTTTAAGAATTGGGCTAAATTCTAAGTGAGGTTTAGAGAAGATGCACAAAAATCAAGGTGACCAATCAGGGTAGATTTAAATCATGATTTAAATCACTATTAAAAAGGCTTGATTTAAATCAACTCAATTTCAATCATAATTTTTAAAGAGCAACTGTCATCTTAGTCCCACAGCCGCTCCTCTTCTGACCTCAACTACAGTCTCATTCACATTAATGGGATGGCTAGTGATGTGGCAGTGACACAATAAGGTGGTGACGGATGTGACAGGCAGCAGGTGAGTTAATGCCCGCTAACAGGTGCTGCCATGATGGACCTGAAATGACAGACACACTTTACTATTATATTTATAAGCTGCTTAGAAGGTTTCACTTTCATTTTTAATGTTTGCCCTTCCTCCTCACTGGTACAGATGCATTTCTCTTCAAGCAATCAAACAGTTTGTAGTGTACATAGATTTGCAAAGCAATGGGATAAAGGAATATTCCTGAACTTCATTTTATGATTTACCTCATGGTTACTTGCACAGCTTGGGTTCATTGAATGAGTTTACCAAAAATGCAAATATTGCAGAGTATATAACTAATTGCTACATAACTAAGCATTTCATGCTGAATAAACTAAATTATTAATGTATCTTAAATAGAAAACTATCTTTAGATAGATCTTTTTTACTCCAAAAGCATTTTTCAAAAATCTTATTTTTTAAAAAAATCAATCTTTCTCCACCCTGTGACCAATTAACAACATGTTGATCAAATGGAACTAACATAGCAAACCTATTATTCACTTGGGAGTGTGAAATTGGAATACTTTGTCTTTCTAAAACACTTCTGATGACAGACCATAGAAGCCTGGCACTTTTCAACATTTTCCTCCACCATCACTCAGAAAAGGCATTTTGGGGATGTGGCAAAAGGATAGCAAGGCTAATTCTGAGTTCTTTGATTTCAGAAGGAGCTAGACCCAAGCATCAGAAGAAAAGTCTATAGACTCTGCCTTTTATTTTCAACTTCTTGTTTAGCCGGGAGCCACTGCCTTATTTTATAAAACTGGCTTAATCAATGAGCTTATATGTCACCGTGATACAAAATTCAGAGTACCTTGTTTCCTCTGGCAGATATTAGAGGACATTCAGTTTGGCAATGGCATGAAGAATGCCACATTTCTTGGCAAATTTAAAGCAAGTCTGCACAAACAAATTACTGTATTTTTCAGAGTATAAGATGCACTCCCCCTTTCAAAAAAAAACTGGGAGAAAATGTCTGTATTTCTTGTACAGCAAATATTATGGCAGGGGTGGGACGTTGGTGCAGCACCAATCAGATGTTCTAGACTGGGCTGTGGCGAATATGCTGTGGTGGTGAACAGGCCATGGTGGTGGTGGTGAACGGGTGGTGGCAGTGGCGAACGGGAAGCGGAGAATGGGTAGAGGTGGTAAATGGGCCACAGCAAACAAGCCACAGTGAATGGGCCGTGGCAAACGGGCCACAGTGAACAGGTCAGATGAATACTGGATGGATGCTGGGAGGCAGAATTTTTTTTCTTGTTTTCCTCCCCAAAAACTAGGTGCATCTTATAGTCCAGAGCATTTTATAATCCAAAAAATGAAGTAAATATTATTGGCATTAATAGGAGTCCTATACTGAAGAACACTCCCATAGTTTTACAACTCATGGCTCTTCCCTTTCTAACCTGTATTTATTAAGACACTTGGCAGTGTATAAAGGATTTTTCGGTGGGCTTTTGGACAGGAGGATTTCTCTTTTATTTTGTTTTATCTATTATCATATTTAGCACTCTGGCACCAGGCAATTTCAGGAAAGATTATGGGCTATTTTTTTAAAAAAAAATCCTGACTAATATTCATGGATAACAAAATATGCCAACATCAACTCTGTTGACATGCAACCAAAAATAAATGAGAATCAGCCTTCAGAGCATTTGGAAAGCTGTAAGAAAGAATTGAATTGCTAGTGAGGAGCTTCCAGTAAAATTACTATTTCAGTGGGTTTTTAAAAGACTATCTATCATTCTCAGAGCAAATATAATACTGTAAGCATGAAGCTCGGTGTTATATTTTTGTGGTCTACATAAGATTGGGAATCTTATGTAGGACTCTTATAATCCCATATCTAGGCCATGAACACACTCTCTCTTCACTGCACCTCAATTGAGTCCTTCTGCACTAATGGGTACTGATGGTAACACTGATCTTTGCCAACAAGCAAGGCTTAATCTAAGAGGTCCTTGGTTGTCTATGAGCTTGCTTGTTTTCTTGCAGGTGTTTCATTACCCAAACTAGGTAACATCATCTGTGCCAATCATCCCTGACTAACACTGATGATGTTACCTAGTATGGGTAAGGAAACATCTGCAAGAAAACAAGCAAGCTCAGAAAGAACCAAGGACCCTTCATATCAACCGTGAGCTACAAATATTCTCCTTTAGGCAAGCTCGGTCCGGCTTCTACAAACTCCTGAGTGGAGACTTCATGCTCAGAATATTTGATGGAAGTTCAAAGTAATATAATAGTAAAAATTGGATCTTTTCATTATGACCAAACGTTGTTTGAAATTAGTAGCATTTGTTTTTCTTGTTCATTTTGGGCTGGTTTCAATTGCCTTTTCTTGTCGGTGTTTTCTGCCATGCAAATGGTTGGAGATGGCTGTTCTTTTGTTTTGAATTACATACCTTTTCATCACTCCACAACTGTTGTAGCTGCCCATGACTCTTGATCTGGAAACAAACACTAAAGTGGTATCCTCATTGTGATTTAACTCAGCTGTTAAAGCCCAGCAGGCTGAAGGCTACTGGAGGAATACATTTCATGCCCCAAAGAAATGTCAATTAAAATTGTATTTTCTTTTTAAAGCAAAAAAAAAATAAATCTTTGAATTCCCATCCTTTCCCATTAACTGGAGAATCAGGTTAGAAAGAAAGATACACTGCTATGAGAAAAACAGTATAAGTAAAGCCCACCATAGATGAGACTCAGGTATAACCTCAAATAGATTGTTCCCAGTGGTGGGTTGCTACCGGTTTGCCCCGGATCAGGTGAACCAGTAGTGGTGGTAGCAGGAGGCTCCGCCCACCCATCCGGATGCTTCTGTGCATGCACAGAAATGTCGTGCACATGAGCACATGCACACCCATGAGCAAACTGGTAGTGATGGGATTTGCAACCTACTACTGGTTGTTCCCATCCCAAAAATAGCAGAGCTGGCAAATCTGCCTGAGCTACAGAATTATCTCCAGATTCCCAATGTCACTAGCACAATATTTCTCTTAAAAAGATATTTTAGCTAAGTCAAAAATGTTAACTCAAATCCTACTGAAGTGATGGAATTATGGAGGTCCAGAGCACTTGCGGTATACAAAATTTATATAGAAACCTGGTCAGCTTTTGAACCTGTGTTTCTTGGATTCTCATCTGACTTGGAACATTAGTATTCTCTGGTCTTTTGTAAGATGCTGAATATAGTAACATTCATAAAATATACATCTTGAGTCTTCAAAGGTCTTCACCTAATACATAATTCAAAACTGGATAGAAATTCCAGATTTTAGCTCTATAATATTTCTGCCTTGTTGGCTTATTTTCTGTATTTTTGTTCACCTCAATTCAGGCTTTCTATTATCTCATTAAGATTTGATGGGACAAAACATATGGAAAGAAATGCCACATACTTCAACATATTTTGATAATCAGTCTGCAGTATATATTTATCAAGGTGTTTTTACCCTGCTTCTTGCTTTCCCCGGTCGCACCTTTTCCTTCTATATTGATCATCCCAGTAAAGTAGCAATGACCTGCCACCCATCTGAGTTGCATGTTTTCCTCTTTGCGGTGAGAGTTAAACCATAGCTTTTTATTTATGCTTTGAAAGTATGATTCATTCATTAGCTGTGGTAAGTCATCAAATCCCAGGGGTCAGCTAAAAAAAAACACTCTGGACCAAAAGAGCGAAAACAAATAGCCAAATTTCCAACAAACCATTAAAAAACAGATTTAAAACACAGAACATCACTTCCTCTGTCCCTCTGTCCCTCTGTTCCCTCCCCCTAATGCAGGAAAGAAAAAAACATTGCTGGAAAAGGATAAGCATTTAATTGCTATCAAAATCAATGTTACTGCTTGCTCTATATTTGCACTAACCACATTTGTTCAGCAAATATGTATTCCAAAGAGGGAAGAGAATGAATATTCCAACTGTGGATTCATCAACCATGGATAAAGTTTTAAGTTTCCCCTTTCTTTTAAAAAGAAGTAGATGAATATGCCCTTGATACTTATTGCAAAATACATACAGAAATTCTAGTATATGATGCTGAAAGGTCCGTTACATTACACACAACTTACATTATAATGCAAAGATATAGTCTTGTCATTTTTGCTATCACAAGAGACAAAATGGATTGTGTCCAAAGGTGATTTTGCACAATTATCCACAGTCATCGCCAATGAATTCCACTATTGTTCTAAGAGATTGCTCAACTTTCAGGAGCAGCTTTTGAAAAGATCAAATTGTTAAAAAAAAATATTTGTGTCCATTATATATCAAAGAGGTGCTTCCATGTAACTAATTTAAAATGAGGGATTAAAAACAGACATTGGTGACAAAATGAAGGTTGAAGTATCGATTAAAATGCTAGGTTCAGCTCTAAATCAATAAATGTATCGATTTAAAGGACATTTGTAATGGTAGAATCTGTGCTTGACATATTATTCTTATCTCCTAAATATATGTTAATAGATTACTACAGGAAGGGTTTATGAAAACCTCAACTTCATAAAAACTATTGCATCTCAAATCACAACCAAGACAAGGAAAGAAACACAAAGCAAAGCGGCACAAAGTTTTGACACAGTGTTGAAGAAATGAACTGCCTCATGTACAAGGGGTTCCTCTCATTTCAAAGAGAGAAATGAAGCAAATATTCTTTTATTGATTTCTTTTATTTCAGAACCTTCAGACTACACACTGTTGCTCTCCAAAGAGGACTTTTATCAGTGAAAGAATCTCAATGGAAGAAGATTAAAAGGGGCTTCAAGAGACATATTCCTCACCTTTTCCATATCCGCTTGCCAAAAATGGCTTGGCTTCCAGGTTGGTTTAGTTCAGTGAATCTGTGGACCCTCCTGCAATAAGCACTGAGCTGACCAACCTGGTATCCCTTCCCCTACACTAACAAGTCAGCACAAAATCTCCTGTGCTTTAGCTAAACTGTGGGGTGCACTGTGGTCAATCTCAAAGCAACATGCTACACATGCTTTTTCAGTTCAAGGCTACCAAAATTGCTTCCTCAAAGCAAGTAGAGTGGTCTCTTTTTTGTTGTTGTGGTTGTGTTTGAGGTGAATTTTATCATTTCCTTGGGCCAAATCACTTTGTTGAAATGGATTGTAATAGCAATAGCAATAACACTTAGATTTATATACTGCTTCACAGTGCTTTCCAGCCCTCTCTAAGCGGTTTACAGAGTCAGAATATTTCCCCCAACAATCTGGGTCCTCATTTTATCCAATATGGAAGGATGGAAGGCTGAGTCAACCTTGAGCCTGGTGAGATTCAATCTGCCAAACTGCTGGTGATCGGCAGAAGTAGACTGCAGTCCTGCATTCCAACCACTGCGCTACCATGGTATCATTTTACCTGGGCCTAATGAAAGCTTTAGAGAACAATTGGCTATAAATCACATAAATAATTAATCAGCTTATATCCTACTTTTCTGTTCAAGTAGCTCCTTAAAGCATAGTTTATTTACTTAAAACCTACCATTATTTTTATAAATAATTCAAGGCTGTTGACATACCCAATACCTCTTCTTCCTCCTATTTTCCCAACAAGAACCTTGTAAGGCGGTTTGGATAAAGTCACCCAGATAGCTCTCATGCATAAAAGAGGACTACAAGACAACCTGGTTCTCATCACTTCCACTTTATTCACATAACCACCCAAGGAAGCTCTGTGTAATATTGACTGATTTAAGAAAATCTAATGGAAAAAGGCAAATTAAATAAGGATCTTAATCCCACAATCCAACATTATTTCAAGGTTTGGGGAGGCTTCAAATAACCATCAAATAAACTTCAAATAATTGAGAAACTACTTACATACATCTAACTAATGTAAAGTGACCAGATCGACCAAGTCCCACGGCGGGACATCATCGACAGGGGACGGCAGGGGGCGATGGGCGGGCTTCCAAGGGAGGCCCGGACATTGTTGAAGGGGGGGGGGAGAAGAGAGAAAGAAGAC
>JANHFP010003616.1:0-11340 GCA_032468135.1 Calamaria suluensis
AAGAAATAATTGTAAAAACTGTTGCTTGGCAAAGGGTGAAAGTGATATTTTGGAAAATAGAAATTAGCCTAAATTGTGTATATATTTAACACTGTTGGAGCAGAGACGGTCCGGCTGAAGCTCAATGGAACTTTTGACAGGTAGAATTTATAAAATGACACAAAGTTGATGATATATCGTATGCTTGATATTGGAACATATAACCTCGAATAGCAAGCTGTTGTACTAAAATGGAGTTTTTTCCCCCCATACCTTTTTCCTTATATATGGAAAAAAATTATTTTTTTAAAAAAAATGTAACAATTGGTATGACAATACAAAAAAAATGAATTGAAGATAGTATTCTGAATACCTATTGCCTTATATAACTTCATTCTTACCCATAATACAGCTTCAAGATATCCATTAAAATATTATTAGCATTCTTTTTATTTTGAATACTATGGCTTAAAAAGCAACTAAAGTTAAAAGTGCATTTACCTTGATGTGATATGTTTTCTAATAGTCCCATTAAAGTATTTGCGTAAGATAGTTTAGTCATCTGGAATTGTCTCACGTTCAAGTTTTTGACAGCATTGTTTGAATTTTAATTCAATTTTGGAGAGACACTAGGCATGTTAATTGTGTTTAGATGTGTAAAGCGAGAACAAGGAAAAGGATAATATGTTTAACATCTAGTTCTGCAGGGGTCACTTTTCTAATCACTGGTTTTTGATACCACAACATAGATATACACAGCACTGTTGATTTGCATGAGCACTTTAGCTAAATGTAGGCATCTGGAACTAGTGTAAGTGGTAGTGCGATTTAGTAATGCAGGTGTTGGATGGGGAAAGGGAAAACATAATTTCTAGTCTATTTGCAGGCACAAAAGTTCTCTTGATAACTATTTTTTCCTCTGTCAGCTCATTTGTGCTCTCTGAGTTTGGTTATCTTCTTGTAGACATTTCATTACCAAACTAGATAACATCATCAGTGCTAAAAGAGAGTGGGGGTTGCTCTCATTTTAGTGGCTTTTCATATCAGTGTTGGTAGGAGCAGTCTTGGTGGGTCTTTGATTAGGCTGTTGTTTACAGTTAACTTGTTCATCTGACTTGAAAGTTCATTGATTGGAATATTATTTACTTCTTAATCGTTGGTCTAATGTTAATCTCGGTGTTAATCTCTGCTCATCTGGGTGTTGATTGCAGGTGAGGAGATGTCTGGGTGGTATTGTTTCATTTTTTACTTTTTGATTGTATATTTTGAATGATGTTGCTTATCTCTATGTGCATGCGGATGGTAAATTTGTGCCAGGCTTCCAGGAACTCTCAATTGTTTTGGGACTTGGATTGGTTCAGGGTGGTCACTGCTTCACAGTTGAAACTATGGTTAAGTGTATCATCCATATTTTGTGAAATTTAGGAGTTTTCATTATGTCTTATGATTGCTAGTTGGTGTTCATGGATATAACGACCAAGCTCAGAGAACACTAAGAGCCCTACAGTTCAACCTTGACATACAATTTGTTCTTCTGTCATCTCAATCTATATAGCAGGGGTGCTCTTATAGGAACATTAGAAGGAAACAACATCATGAATGCCATTTTGAGCTCCTGAATTCTCATGAAATGAATTAATTGACAAGCTATATTTTTCTATACTTATGAGGCAAGCTGAATCTTTAGAGGAAAATCCCTCTTGGCATTCAGGAAGACCAATGTCCAAGTAAGAACATGTAGGATTGCATTCTTAACTGACACAGTTCAGGACCTTTTATAAAAGTAGTTTTTAGTCTAATTGATAGTTGACATCAATTAGAAAGAAGTAAAATCTTTCACTAGAATGATGAAGCATTTTCAAAACATAAATGTTCAGGTGTTTATATATTTCCATATATAAACATGGAAATAGCAATAAAATTGCTAAGACATTTAGGTGCAATCAAGGCATATATATTTATATTTATGCAACTAACATATATGTTTACCTGTAAATAAGAACAGATAAATAATTCACAGGTTCACATGTTTTTGGTGTATAGTTTTCTAAAATCAAAATATCACACACCAATTTGTCATTACTTCAACACCCAGTTTTTACCAGCATATATTTTATTTCTCAAATTTGTTTGTCTCCCTTTCTTCAAACTATTTCCATTGTTTCAGCTCTTTGTAATGATGTAGAAATATTCTGAGTCATGCTTTTCATCACAGTATTTGAAGAGGTGCATATTTCAAAGGCAACTATATTCTGACACTTATTATAGTAATCCAGCTTGCTTAAAACAAACTTTCCCTGTTGAATATTCCAGTGGAGCTCATTAGGGACATGGTGCAAAGTTTAAAGACATATGGCTATTATTTGCATTAACAGCTATAACAAAACTAGCAATAACAATACAGCATTAGTAATAATAATAAAAGTAGTAATAACAAAAAAATATATAGCAGTAACTGAATGCTGCCTTTGCTCTACGTATGAAAAAAAATTCAAAGCATTTAAAACCCCCATGATTTGCATAAATTAAAAATGAACAAAAATAAGTTACTCAACAAGATTGAATTGCAAATTGAATTTAGAAGTAAAAATAATTCTTAAAAAAAAAAACAATTTCAGGAACAATTGTCCTGTTAAACGTTTGGTGGTGCTTCCTCAAGGCAACTCCAATACTACAAACTGGGAACATGATAGCTACCTGAGTTCCATGCTCAGAATCAGGAGACTGAGATCTACTTTAGGTACAAGTTTGTTTGTCTTTCTAGGGAGAAAAAAAAGCTTTCCCTTTTGTGACTGTGACATTTTTGTCTATGCTCAATAAATAAATGTTGGCTACACTAATAACCCAGATCTTTTCTGACCTTTCCAAGAAAAATAAATGTAGACACTTAGAACAGAAGAGCAGCCTTTTGAAGGAGGTGGAGTGAACACAATCTATTTATTGTAGTATTGTTGATTATTTAACCATAATGGTGGCTCTAATCATACAAGAACAGAAAAAAGTCTGGGTCACTACAATCAGATTTGGTAAACTAAAATCCATGGCAAACAGTGAGGCATATAGCGGCTCTAAAATTCAGTTGAAAAACTTTATTTATTTATTTATTTATTTATTTATTTATTTATTTATTTATTTATTCATTCATTCATTCATTCATTCATTCATTTAATTTAATTTTGTCAAGCATGTATAAGATAACAGATATAAGTATAAACATAATTATGAATACAGGATAAGGTTACGAATAAATGGGGACAGTAGGACAGAGACAGTAGGCATGTTGATGCTCTTATGCACGTCCCTTACAGACCTCTAAGGAATGGGGTGAGGTCAACAGTAGACAGTCTTAGGTTAAAGTTTTGGGGGGTTTGGGGATGAGACCACTGAGTCAGGTAGTGCACTCCAGGCATTGACCACTCTGTTGCTGAAGTCATATTTTCCGCAATCGAGTTTGGAGCAGTTTACCTTAAGTTTGTATCTATTGTGTGCTCATGTATTGTTGTGGTTGAAACTGAAGTAGTCATTGTAGGACATTGTAGCAAATAATTTAATTTTATCAGACTTGTAATGGAATTTCTGTGATCCAAATATACATGATTTGAAATGGAAATGGTCACAGACTGCTGTAGTTTTCTCTAGTAATAAAAATGTTAATTAAGATAATGGACAAGGTACTACGTCTCTGAGGTTCATCGAGAAAGGTAATAGTCCAAATGATCTTTTAGAAAAGAGTTCATTATTTGCTGTTGGATCATTTAGCAGTGATTTGTTTATTCATAGATCACTTCTGGAAAATATTTCATATCATCTGGCTATCCCAAACAGAATACTTCTCAGTGGACAATGTTAGGTATAAGTCATAGAATGAGGAAATGTTGAACCATCTCCACACAATGATAATTGGTCATTTAAGATCGGTAATCCTGAAATGTGGATTCTAGATCAAAACTAATGGAGAAAAAGTTCTTAATTTGCACTTGAAATGAAAATAATTAAACTGACAGTAAAGGGAAAGAATTTGGTAGTTACGACAAGACTAAGCAATAGTGACATAGAGAAAAATGAGGAAGAGAGTCAAGGTCAGCTAGAAAAATGTCTATTAAATAGATTAAAGAAGACTGAACATTTTGAAGGGTCTTCAGAGAAAGAAGAAAATTAGGCTAAAAGGAAGGACCCCTTTATAGAATAATGAAGTATGAAGAGTCACACAAAAGACCTTATAAAGTAAAATGAGAAAAAAACTACAGCTTCCTTTTTTTTGCCAACATATGCTGCCAGTCTTTACTATCTGAACTCGACTGCGTATTTTCCCTGTGTCATATAATATATATGGGTGCATGCATAATTTTATATTATTTATTTGTTTATTTGTTTTAGTCTTGTTTATGTAGTGTGTATTAAAGGTACTGACCCTTTGAGACCTGTATGCAACAAAATTTCATTTTAATGTATGCCGATTAGTGTACATTCAAAGTGATAATAAAGTATTCTAAGTCTTCCTAGGTTGCTTTGTACACAAATCTAATACTGCCTCCTACTGTATATTCTTTGACTTTTAAGACTATGGGATTCTATTCATTTTGATGGATCTTTGCAAAATATACCAAAGGTAGTAAATAAAAAATGTATGGTTTTGGAAAATCAGGAGAAAAGAAATGGATTAGCCCTTTTTAAATGCCACTTGAAAAGGAAAAAAAAATCTTTATGCCATTAAGATGGGAAGTGAAGGATTTCTTTCTTTAATGGTTTACTTTCAGTTTATGTCTTCTGTCCATGCTGAGAAAGTGTTGCTATTCCATAAATATTGAGTCAAATATTAGGGAATGAAGGAACAAGCTTCTAGTGGCTCTTCATTCTACAAATACCATTAGACAGCAGAAGGGAATAAAAGCCAATATGATAATAGTTTAGGAAAGTTGGCAGACTGTTCATGGTAGAAGTTAAAAATATTGTGCTGTTCTAAATGATTGACCTATGGCTCTAACATGACTTAAAGGCAGCAGATCTTAAATATTGCTGAGATGGCATGTGTGCCTTGTACATTTCTAATTTTAACTAATATTCTTATAGTGTAAAATGCATTAGTAAGACCCAGTTCAAAAAGAACTATGATTAAAGTGGAAAGCAAAATCTTAGTGGAATCATGAATATTACCTCACAAAACATCTTTCTTGGCAGAGTTTTACCAATGCACATAAGTATATCAGGAATGGGAAAAGATGCATATAAAAAGATACAGGTGCACTGAAAACCATAACTTACTATATTTATTACAAGTGCTTTTTATGTGACCTCAATCCTTAAGCAACTTTTAAGCATCATGAAAATACTGCAAATCTATAGTACTACTACAAAATCCTGCCATCATAAATTCATCAGGCATAACTTTTCTTAATGATAACAGGTCATTAATCCCAGATAAATCGCACTAGTCATTCCTGAGTCTGCAAATTGATTTTTTTAAAGTCTGGGTCTGGATATATTAGAGGGTTTGTTTACTTTTTTTAAAAAAAAATGCTGGCATTGTTAATCCAAAATGCATAAAAACAAAATGCAATTGTTTTTGTACATTAGGGGAAGTGGATCATTTATTCTTTCCATTAAGAAAATGAAATACATGATTCTAAATTTGAATGTACAAATGTATGCATCATTCTGATTCTTTATCAGAGAAGTGAAGTATGAGTTCCTTTGATATATACCATATCTAGTAGGTTTCTTTCCAGTCTTTAGAAAAAACGAAACAGCTTTTAGATACATTTGACCATAATGATATAAATGATAGAAAATAAATAAAGTGTTTAGCTGAAATAAAGATAACATGAATATTTTGTGACCTGTTCCCTCTTAAAAAAATAGTAAAAAGCAGGAGAAAATACAAACATTGATAAAACTTCCATCCAGTTTTGGTAAATTGGTTGTTCTAATCATGATACTCCAAGTATCATTATTTGTAAATTTAAATTACCTTTGGCAGATGCACTGGATTATTAGAAACTTACAATACTGTATGTGTTTCTGGTATTATTTCTCCTTTTTACTTACTTCATGTTTATTTTTTAAAAGCTTTTTTACAATAAATAGGAAATAGCACATCACCTTCAACCATACTTCTGAGACACCCATTACATCTGAAATATTAAGTAAAACCTCACCAAAACAGTAAAAGTGACTTGTCTTTAACTTTTGACAGAAATTCTACCTAAAATTAAATAGTTGTTATGCCCAAATTGGAACAGTTCAAAGATTCACATACATGCAGGACTACAGGGTTAGACCTTCTGATTGCCACTCAGTGGAAGCAGATACCTTATTTGTCTCCCTGTCTCTACCATTTGAGAATAATCACAGTAAAAATGAATAGTAGTGCATGCCATTACATCCGAAAATGCTAGACACATGGGGTAGTTTAATATCTCATCATGAAAGGGAGAAAAAGCCCAAAGCAATAAACCCAGTAGCACTCCTTCTCTGAAACTCTATTTCTTCATAGGTCACAAAGAATTGGTTTTTTTTTCCTAGAGAAAAGTAATACTGTATTGAATGACTAATTCCACTAAGGGAACTAATGAGGCAGAGTGAGATCTATCTAAGTTGTTTAACCATTATGTTGGAAAATGGCTTTGAATGATTTCCATTTTGGTTTGCAACCAGCACACTCCAAATCCATCCATATTCCCAGATCAAAGGAAGCATACATGACATCCAGTATAGCTAGCAAAACAAAACAAAACCTCTCTATTGTTTGATGTTTATTTAGTAAGCAGTAAAGCAGTTATCAGGCAAGAAAGAGGTAAGAAAGAATAAGAA
Source organism: Calamaria suluensis (assembly GCA_032468135.1). NCBI lineage: Eukaryota > Metazoa > Chordata > Lepidosauria > Squamata > Calamariidae > Calamaria > Calamaria suluensis. Next base: position 6,790 of record JANHFP010003616.1, read on the forward strand.
AGAGGTTAAAAAATAGATGGAAAATGGCATGTACGTAGGGCAAGAATTTTGATTGATTAATGTTGTGGCATCAAGTCATTTTTGACTCCTAGAGAAAATATAGATTTTCGTCATGATGACCTTTGACTTGGAGGCAAGAATGGATGTTATCAATAACTCTCTTAAAAATCACAGACTTTTTCCAAAGTCACTGCGAATGATACCGTAGATAATTAGCACTTATTGTCACAAAGGGTGTGACTTTTGGTTATTTCAGCTAAGGCAGGGATCAGCAAACTGAGGCTCTAGAGCCACATGTGGCTCTTTCACCCCTCTGCTGTGGCTCCCTATCACTCAAAATGCACGTCACCACCGTCAATGTGCAACACCCACCAACACACAATTTATTGAGGTTTCCAACCTCTGGTAGGCCCACTATGGATAAATCTAAGAAAAGAAAAGTTTCAGAAGAAAACATAACGTTTGATTCAATTACATATACTAATTTTGTGGCCGCTCAGGAAACAGCCTGACATGGGAAGGGTTTTTGTGGCTTCCGGTGTTTTCTTTTCTGTGGGAAACGGGTCCAAATGGCTCTTTGAGTGTTTAAGATTGCCCATCCTTGAGCTAAGGGGATCACAGTAGCAGACTGTGTAGGATGCCTTCTCTGTTGTGCACTATGAAGAAACAATTTGGCAATGGGGATGATGAATGAAGATTCAGGCACATTTTTTATTCAGGTGATGTGTTAAAAAGCACATTCTTTTCCATGGTGATCAAGACAGTTCATCTCTAGAAACCTTGTCAACATAGTATACTATGGTGTCAACCTCCTATTTTATCATCACAGGTACTCTGTGGCGTATGTCAAGGTGATAGAATAGATAATGAAAATTGCAGAAAAGGAGGTTTCTCCAACAACTCAGACATTCTTATATTTGCACTACAATGTCTTTCATTCTATCCACAATTCACTCTCTGATTCACTTCTTCCTTGATTTCACTGCTCATTCACATTTCTGAGGTTGAGCTGACCATCTGTCTAGTTTATGAACCATAAGAGTGGTGAGGATGGAGCACACCTTCCATCCATGAGCATTCATTCATATATTTTTCTTCATGACATGCAAATACACTAATTTATTTACTCTCATATACACACATATACTGGACATCAGTAGCTAGAATCACAAATATCATTTTTAATACAAGAGTATCATAGTTCCATGTTCAAATCCTCAACCAATGATGATAAGATCAGAGTTGTCATGAGTTGACACAATTTATGAATCTTCTAATTATAATCTAGTGAGTAGTGAGTTTATTCTTGCAGCTTTAGGGGATCAATTGTACTTCTGCAGGTATTATTGCCTATAAATCCTGCCAGGTGTTACATGGGAATGCCTTTTTCATTCTCATTTCTTCTATGTGAGAACAATAGTGCTTGATCCAAGCTGGGCCTGACAGAGCAGCTGTTAGATTGGAATCAGAACGCCTCACTAAAAGGGCTCTACTTACCGGTAGTTGTTCTTTGTTTTTAAAAATTAATTTATACTCTTCTAAGAAAAATATAAAGTCTGCATGGAAAGCAGGCAATGTGTGTATGTGGAGAAGGAGAAAGAGGATTTCTTTTCATCAAAAGCAAATTACTCATTTAATAGCATTACAAACAGTTTTAGGGGTCAATAGTATCCAACAGGTTTAACAAATCCCATTACAAACCTGCTTTTTTCATACTTTTTATCGTAGCTATCAGTAGGGATTATGCCCAGCAGTAGTTATTAATTTTGATTTGAGATCACTTTGACTCCAATCACAAATCTCTCCTGCATGCTTCTGGTTTTATGAGAACATTACTGTTGATGAACATTTGTACCCATAAAGGCAGTATATGACATCCCATTTTATGAAGTGTAGCATAATACTCTGGTTGTACTGAAGTTCCAAAACATATGTCAATGTCAGTGACCTAAAAGGGAGGGAAAATAGACTATTTAAGCAGCTTGAAATCTAAGTCAGCACGAAGTTGAGAAATTAGCAAAACATATACAGAGTTTCAGTTGAACTCTTAACAAAAATATAAAATTTTGACCAGAGAGTCACTAATCTGGAACTCACTCTATTTGGCTAATAAAAAAAACAGAACAAAAATACTTCCCATATTCCTTACTCACAGCCTGTTTCCCAATTTCCAGTGGGCCCAAAAGGGCTGAAAATCAGATGGCTAGCGCATGTATGCATGCTGGAGCTGAGCTAGGGCAACACTCGCCTGTCCACAGATATGGCTCCACGTGCCACCTGTGGCATGTGTACCATAGATTTGCCACCACGGTGTTATGCTATCCTCTTATATACATAAAAGTAGTATATCATTTAACTAGATGTCATCTTACTTTCCCACTCCCCATTTTCCACCTGTTATTTATCTTGCAGGTGTTTAGTGCATTAATTTCATATAGATGCATTGTGTAAATGATTGATTGTGATATGCAACTCATTGAGTTCTTCATTAAAAATAAATTCGGCCGCTGTTTTGCAAACTTTTTAAAATTAAAGATATGAAAATACCATACAGTCTGGTATAAACATTTATGCCTGGTGGAGCTTTTTTTCTTTTTTATGAATGTGGAGGGAAAACTAAGGTCAACATTTTATTAATCTTTTGTTATCGGTCCCTAGCAGTTCTAGCTTTTAGCTGAAAGTCATTCAGAAATATTAGCTCCAAAGAGTTTGATATTCATAGCAATAATAAAGCTTACTGCTTTTCCATTGTGGGGATGCTAAATATTGAAACTTCACACCAATAATATAGATTATTTTTAGCTTTAAGAGGGAAAAGATTTCTCTGAGCTAACTAGTGTTTTAAATTGGATTCATTACCTGTTAGCAGCAAGAGCTGTTTAAATGGAGAATTAAAATCATTTTGTATTTTTGCATTAAAACTTTGGTGCAATTATTGGAAGAAAAAACATCCTTTTCTCAACCTTTAGAAAAAAAATAACTGCATCTGGATGTTATACTGATTAAGGTGTTGGAGCAGGGGCAGGAAGAATCATGTTCTATTCTATCATCAGCTACTGACTATGGACTATCTCTCAGCCCAACCAATCTCACAGGGTTGCTGTCTGGGGACAAGAAGAAGCAGAGAACTATTTGTAGGTGCCTCCAACTCTTGAATGAAATAAATTCTATATTTATGAATATGGTGGTATATGTTTTTTTCTCAATTTGTGGCTCTCTAACAGAGGCCTAGGAATTTGAGAATTCTGTACAAAATCTCAGCTGTTCCTATCATTGTGTTCTTATGAAAAGAGAGCTCTGATTTTGTTACTGGGATCTATTACAGCCATTCTCCCAGCTTTGGAGTCATTGAATGTTCCTACCATCACTGGGACCACTTTGGCCTTTACTTTCCACATCCTTTCTGGTTCCTCCTTCAGGCCCCAAATATAGCTCCAGTTTCTTATATTCCTTCTTTCTATTATACTATTATATTGTGTAAGTGTGGTAAGTGTAATCACTACCATTATCATCTGATCCATGTCTGCTATCATGATGCTTCATTGTTGGCTAGTATCACAGAAGAATCCATTCAATTCACACTTACCATCAAAATCTGAAGGCAGTTGTCAGTACGTTCAGCCTGGAAAATTAATTGAGCCATTTACATATTAATATTACCTAATTGACATGATGACAGGATAATTAGGTAATAGTTTACTTTTGGCCAAGAAACACAGGATGCACAGATTTGCCAGCAGCTTTCATGGAGTTGCATCTTCTCAAGCACAACATTCACACAGCTGTGTCATCTCAGAAAAACATAGTTGTTCTATTGAAACTAATATATTTCCTATTGAGATGCTCTTCTAGTGTGCATTGGGTTTGGAGAGGGATATAAGTCGGTGCAAAGGACCGACATAAAGGATAATAATCAGCATATGGCAAGCTGTTCTTATCTAGAGAATGCATTGTACAAGACATTCCGTCTGGTAAATTATCCATCAAAAATGTCCATTGAGAGTTCATGGCAGATGTTCAATTCAAAATGCATGCATGCAAAGCAGAAGAATTATCCCAGATGATGTTTGCATGTGAGAAAGTAAAGAAAATTAGGTGTTTTTAGGTTTTCTCTGTTTAGTACCAGAAGTTGTTTTTGATTGTAAGCCATTAGGCCAATCAAGAATCTACTTGTTCAGGCAGATGCACTTACGTAGATGCACTTAAGACCAAGGATTTCCTGTTAGTTCCATCCATTATAGATACTCTGCTTTTGAGGGCTACTAGTTTCAGCTTTGATATTGTAAAGTTAGCTCAGATAGAATTACATGTTACTGAACCGTATTCCTAAGAAGCAGGGTCAGTAGTAAGGGATGCTGGTATTGGTAGAGTTGATTAAAGTGTTGTATAATGAGCAGGTAAGATAGCTGAGCTTGTTGATCAGAAGGTCGGCAGTTCAGCGGTTCAAATCCCTAGTGCCGCATAATAGGGTGAACTCCCGTTACTTGTCCCAGCTTCTGCCAACCTAGCAGTTTCGAAAGCACATAAAAAATGCAAGTAGAAAAAATAGGG
>JANHFP010003617.1:43485-54610 GCA_032468135.1 Calamaria suluensis
ATGACCACTTCTCCTACCCAGACTGAGGGAGGTGGCCCTCTGCAGGAAGGGGGATGGCAGCTGCCTGCTTTCACGTTCATAATGTTTGCTCCCTTTCTTGGGAGGCTAAAATTGAATAACTGGAGTATGAACATTTACATGCTGTATATGGGATTGGGAGTCCATGGGCCACACAGAGTGACTTGGTTGATAACAAGTCTAAGTCCTCATGGGTAGACATATTCATGGAGAATAGGAACAATGGCTTAATAGTTATATATTATGCAGATGCTCAGAGGCAGCATGAGTTAAATTAACTGTCAGGGACTAATATTTGTAGAAAACAATTTCTTCATTTCCTATCTATAAGCTTTTTGGGATGTATCTGTTGGTCACTGTATGATAGCTGAATCCAGAAGAATTCATTCTACTTTCATTAGGTTGGCTAAATATTAAAAATAAATGCTGAACCAATATACTATCTATGTCCGCTGCATGTTTTAAAAACCTAAGTAGGTTGGTAACTGAAAGCTTTTTCTAATGTTTTGAAAAATATTCAGCATCAGAGAATACAGCAATTTCTTGCAGACATTATTACAAATTAGGTGAATCACTTTAATGGTGTCCTTTCCATTTTGTTCTTGTCAGCTACCAGACAAAAATATATACCTAACCATTTTATGAAGCTGTTTCCCTCAAACAATCCTGAATGTTTCATTTTCATGCTAACCATAATCAAAAGCACTCTTGTGTACCAAATTATAGTCAGCCAGAATTAATGACAGAGAAAGATGTGCAGTATAGAATGAAGCAATATGTATGATTAGTTAATATTTTCTGCTGATTCAAATTTCATGCAAGTGTCCTTAGGCAAGCGCTTGGAAATCATGCATTCAGCAAATGTGAGGTACACTTTACCTTGAATGTTCGACCACTGGTGAGGATATGTTCTTAGAAGACATTATCTATACCATAAACATATGAGCAGCTGAATCAATTTTGGAGAACAGTTAAATAATTCAACAGTTACTTGGAGATATCCACCACCATGTCAATTAATAAACTATGTTTAAACATGAGCGTAACATACCAACTTGAATAATTGTATTTTATGCAGGTGTATTCAAGCAGTTAACAGTTAACACAGAATGAAAGATTAACATAAACTGTACTTTATTCATTTTGCACATAACACAAACATATTATTTTTGTCATTTATATGAAAAAGTGATTAATAAGCTGTATCATGACCAAGGATAAATAACCACCTCCCGATACTTAAAGAAAATCTATTATCTAATGTAGAACTTCTGCGAATAAAGCTTTAATTCACAACAACACATCAAATTAGTTACTTATGGTGATTCATATTTAATGAATCACTAAAAAGACTACTTGCAATTAATGCAATGGGGTGTTATATGCCAATAATTATAAACACTTTTAAACACTTTCAATTTTTTTTTGCACTCAGTACAATGGTTTTTTTTTTTTTAAAAAAAAACCTGTAACCCACCAAAATCACTTACGTGAGATGTAGACATTTGATGAGTAAAATAAATAAAAATCAAAAGAAATGTTACTGATACAAAAAAGGACTGTTAGCAGTGTTTTGTTTGACAACAATCTTACTTTGTTTTAGATTTAGATAGGTTTTAGCTTTTGGTAATCTTAAAGATGACTCAATGGCATGTGGGGCTTGAGAGCCTTCTGCCAATACATGTCAAATGTATGGGCTGTTGGAAAAAAAAAGCATTGAAGTAGATGAATCCCAGCCAAATTTTGGTCAATTCCCATGGATCCATTTCTAGTGCATAACTTATTTAAGGTTCTACATCAATGTAAAGCAAGCTATCCCAAGTAGATAGTTTAAATTTAGATTTTTCATTACTGACCAGAATGGCTGTTCCTTTTATGGTAGTTGTTGGATGTGGATTTGGATTTTGAAGTCAGGTAGGTTGAATTAGAACCAATGGAACTGGAAGATAAAGATTTTCCCAGATTGTCTGAACTCTTCTTTATTATATTAGTTGCCGTTTTACTCCAGTCTGGAAATAAATGAAAACAAAACTGGCTGTGATTGCATACCGGGTTGAAATAATTAGTCAGACCTTAAAAGGATTGGAGTTAAAGAAAGCACAAATCATTTTCATTTTTCCCTAGTGTGCTTATTACCCTTTATTATGGAAATCAGGCAATCATGCATTTCTTCTGTGCTGGCAATATGGGAAATTCATATATGCAGTGACACTGCCATGTTAACAGTATTATTCATGTTTAAACATCTGAAATTATTCCCATCCTGTCACTTATATGATACAAGTAGTTCTTTTTTTAGCAAGGCTTGAGGTGGTTGCTACTGCTTGGGGGAGGGAGGAGATGTGTAACTGGTGAAAGATGCAAGGGGAGGCTCAGGGAGGTACTAGGGGTTGTGCAGTGGTTCCTGAATAGCCTGCAGGTTGCAAGTGCACAGTGGCTGGGAGAGATGTGTAGGTGGGGGAGACTTACTCTAGTAACTTGCAACCTTCCCTGGCAGATTCCCCAGTGATGTATTGGGGAAGCCAACAGAGAAGGTCATAAATGGTGATCAGATGACTGTAACTGGTCATAAATGCAAGTGGTTGCCAAGTGCCCAGATCATCATCACATGATCATGGGAATCCTGGGACGGCCAGAACCCTAAGGATCAAGTGTAACCACTAGTTGTTCAGCACTGTTGTAACTTTTAACAGTTCCTGAATGGTTATATGTTGAGGACTATCTGTATGCACAAAGAAATGGAGAAATAATGAAATGTCCACAAGAAAGAATGGATTGTGAAGGTGGCCAAACTAACATAAATGACAAAAAATGACCTATTTGGTACTTTTATTAAAGACTGGGAACATTTTATTAAAAAAATGTGAAATAGTTACTTCTCGATTTGATATTTGTAAAAAGATTGAATAAGGGAGGAAGGATAATGAGTTTGTAACTGTGGTAAAGAAGTGTGGAAGTAGCTCCTTTATCTTTTTTTTCTTTAACTTTATTTTTTCTGCATATTTACTCTTCTCTTTTTTCCTTTATATTTGCTTTTAGCTATGTAAAAACATTTAATAAAAATTATTTAAAAATGCAAATGTTCGCCAAATGCAACCACTAAATAATGACTTTCTGTACCAAGATTCTGTATGATTACATCTTAAACCACAGGTTGGAACAATTCAAACTTTAGTTTAATTTAATTAATTCCTTTTGATTTAAAAGGAAAAACAGAAGTGAATCTTGAAAGTGAATCCAATTGTGATGGATGTTTTTTAAAATACACTTTACAAGTTTATATATTTATATGCTTGAATGTGAATCCATTGTGATCGTTCTTTTAAAATACACTTTATATGGAAATGATGCTTTTAGTTCCTATCCCATATAATACTATAGAACACATAGGAAAACCTCTATGAGAAACAATGTCAATATCCTTTATGCTTTTGAGTCATACTCTTTCTTCTACCAGCTCCCAAAAATGCAAAATAAACTATTCAACCATATATCCACCAACATAAATCAGAAAGATGTATCAATTTTCCCAGTACATAAACATGAATGTTCTTCATTTAGTAGACTCAGGGTTTTCTAATGTTTGTAGGCAACTAGGCTCCTTGAACAGGACGAGTCTATAAACAATATTTTCTAACATACAAAGACAATTTTAAAAAGGTTAGGAGCAAATTAAAGGTTTCCCTTGTCCAGTCAAGACTGATTCAAGGAGATGGTGCTTATCTCTGATGCTCAGCCTAGGAAGCCTGCGTTGTCTGAGATGTGTTTTTATCATCATGTGGCCAGCATGAAAATACAGAACATACCTTGTTTTTTCCCCAAAATAAGACATTCCCTGATAATAAACCCAATCATGCTTTTGAGTGCATGGCAATAAGGCCAAGTACTTATTTCAGGGTTCAAAAAAAATATAAGACAGGGTCTTATTTTTTGGGAAACATGATAGTAACCTTTCCCGCCAAAGTGGTACCTATTTATCTACTTGCATTTGCATGCTTTTGAACTGCTAGGTTGGCAGGAGCTGGCGTGAGTGATGGGAGGTCAACTTGCTTCCAGCAACAGGAAGCAATCAAAGTATAAAAAGGTAAAGGTTTTCCTCGCACATATGTGCTAGGCATTTCCGACTCTAGGGGGCGGTGCTCATCTCTGTTTCAAAGTCGAAGAGCCAGCACTGCCCGAAGACGTCTTCATGGTCATGTCCCCAGCATGACTAAACGCCAAAGGCGCACAGCACGCTGTTACCTTCCCACCAAAGGTAGTCTGTATTTTTTCTACTTGCATTTTTATGTGCTTTTGAAACGGCTAGGTTGGCAGAAGCTGGGAGAAGTAACGGGAGTTCACCCCATTACACGGCACTAGGGATTCAAACCGCTGAACTGCCAACCTTCCGATCGACAAGCTCAGCTGTCTTACCCACTGAGCCACTGTGTCCCTTCAATCAAAGTATATAATTATGCAAAACCTCCTAGCAATACTACTACAGAAGATCCTTTTAAATTCAGCTTACTAGTAAAAATCCATTCATTCCTGGAATTACATACATATAATAACTAGGAAGTTAAATGAGAAATCTGGAAACTTGGCAAGGGCAAAAAACTTCCATATAAAACTGCCAAGAAAATTACAAGGACGTATCTGTAAGTAACCCATTCAAAATGAAGTCGATTTTGCTTTAATAACGGGTAGAACTGACCTTAAATTAAAGTAAGAAATCACAGAATGACAATTATATAGCATATGGATCTTGTCCATTTATCTACTAAATGGGAATTTTGCCAGGCTTTATGAATACATATATTTAATTCAGTGAAAGCTAAGATAAAAGGATCAAAGCAATTGCTCTGTTTCAGGCTTTATTTTCTAATACCTCCTCAAACATTGCAAGGAAACTCTTATTCTTTGAAATAACATCATTTGCAGAAATGGCAGATTCTCAATTTTCTAGTAGATAGTTTCTATTAAGTATCTCAGAAAGTTGAGCTTAGCAGGTCTCTGCAGCTCAGCACATAGGTGAAAGGTTAGCTTTATGGGCTCAATTAAGAGAGAAGAATTATGAAGGGTGGTTCATATTACCTGAGTTATCTGCCAGCCTGAACCGTCCACAACAAAGATGCCTTCTCCATTGCTTTTGCACATTTTCTTTCATTGCACAGTGGAATATAAATATAAATAAACCTTAAAAGGAAAATAATAATAAAATCTAGGGGTTTAGTAAAAAAGATTAAGAAGCACACAGAAAGACACAAAAATACCTTTGATTCATTAAATAGTGCATATGATATTTAGATATATTAACTAATTGCTACACATGTGTAAACCCAACCAGATATGAATTGAACTGATTCAGAGAAAGGTAGACGTTCTAATAAATTAGATCAGAGGTCCCCAAACTGTTCAGCTCATCAATCCCTTCATTAAGTTTCAGCTTGTTCATCGCACTCCAAACTTTTTATTATATGAAAATAATTTAATCAATATTACTTTAACTAATGATTCTATGTATAGCCACCAACAGTCCTATCAGCATTTGGGAATCAATATTGACCACAGTTAGAGAGACCACCTCATTTTAAAGCCAAACTGAATGACCTCCAATTGAGAAAATCCTGGGCATTTCTCCAATGGTTTCCAAAATTCTCCTCCCATTAGTCCCCTACTCACACTAATGTTGTATCCTTAATGGTGACATTAAACAGGAGAAAGCAAAGCTTTATTGAACATTACTGTTATCTCCCTGATGCCTTTATACTTAGTCCTAATACTGCTTCACTCCAGATTCCATCCATTTCTCCACTTATAGTGCCATTAGCAATGAAACAATTACAGTAGAAATGCCAGGAAAGAGGTATATTTGAATGCTGAAATTGGATGAACCTGGACTCTGGGACAAGCAGGTACATATGTGGAGCATAGTAAACAGCTCTACAGGAGGAAGATTCAAGACTGTTCTAATCCAGGAATATATGTATTACCATCTTGTCTATTATTACATCCATTTGGATGTAGAGGTAGAAGACAAGTGGCATGCTGTAGTATGTTCACATTATTCTGCCTTACTTGTTGTTCCCAATGAAATTTTGCCATGGACACCCCATAAGCTGGCAATTGTTATATTGTTATCCAATTTTTAAAAGAACATTATTTTACTCCAGTTAATTATATTAATGAAACAGAAAATGCATTTTCTTTTTAAATGACAAAGTACTCCAAATGTATTTATTAATTATTTTAACAAATAGTATTCTAACAAATATTATTAATATTTTTCTATTTCTGTTTATTTTTAAAAATCTATATCTGTACTTCAGTATGTTTCTATAGCACACTGTATATGGAGATAAACATTCATTTTATGTGTTAAACATTGCAAATTAATGCTAAAGATGGAATATAGGAACTGGTAAAAAAACAAATGGAATTCAATAGGGAGAGTAATCAGATTCATATGGCTTACATAACTTGATTCTAACCACGACAGTTTGAATAGTTTATATAGTATTCATATTACTGATATATACACAAGCTGTACACATGAAATAAAAGATCTATTGAATGATTTTCTTCTGACACCGTGATGGCGAACCTATGGCACAAGTGCCAGAGGTGGCATGCAGCCCCCATTCTGATGCCAAGCAGGCCGTTGCCCCAGTTCATCTCCTCTGTACCTGTGCACACATCTCCCGCTAGCCAGCTAGTCTTTGGGTCTCTGCTGCGGGGTGCGCAAAAATGGGGGGGGGCAGGGTACATGCAGAGGGCAGGGCACATGCAGGGGGCTGCATGAGCATGTGTCGGGTGCATGTGTTACGGCCACGTGCGCATTTTGGGAGTTTGGCCATGAACACATTTGTGCAAGTGTGCACTAGGTCCAGAAAAGGTTAGTCATCACTGCTCTAGCACCTATGTGGCCTTTTTATTGCTAGGGAAACAGGAACTTTATTTAGTTATGCTTTTATTCAGGTATATTGATAAGCAGGGCAGAAGTGGGTACCTATGATACATTACTATATTTTTCAGTTATAGAGCAAACTGCTTAATATGAAAAAAAAAAACTGTTCAACTTGTAAATCAAGTCCCCCCCCTTTAATTCCTTGAACTAATTAACACAGGCTGCTATTAAGGCTGTTTGCTCAACTGGAAACTTTCTTCTTCCTAAGAACAGTGGAATTCTTTGAAAAATGCGTAAATTTGCTTTGGAACTCTCATTGGTTTTCCAAGAACAAATTTTAATAATTCATCTGGATTTTGGATAAGAACCCAGATTCTGTGACCTTACTGGTAAGAATGCTCAAGCAATTCCAATAAAATCAAGTATGGAGATAGTCCTGATGAAATACCTTTTAGTTCACTGGTTTTTTTTTAGAGGAAACCTTTTCACTCTTTGTTAAATTGCATTAATTCAAGCTTCTATCACAACTGATAGGTGTTTTCTGACGACACCCTTGGAAAAGCAATGGCATTGGGAGCAAAATTGGGAGTATTTTGGAAAAAAAGGGAAATGACTGAAATTTTTTTTTGAGAACTAATGGCATGAAAATAAGACCCCTTTATAATTTAGCACAAAATTTTAGTCGAACTCTGATGAAAGGGAAGTGATATAGGCTTGATAACCTGAACCTAAACCATAACCAAATTTAAATGTTATTTAAAAAAAGTCACACATTGTCAACATGAAAAATATTTTAAAATCTGGATTTTTTTGAGACAATTTAGTAATTTCATCTTTCACCTGCTCCTATATAATAAGCAAAAGAACAAAATAATGATCTTCTTATAATATAATAATCTCTTATAACACATTCCCGCCTTTTATTTTTTCCAAGCTAGCAGAATAGTAGAAAGAAATTGTGGTTCAGGACTCTGTTTACCAGCAAGATAACATTCTGAAAGCTGAATAGAATTGGGTCAAATTTTGATATGGCAAAGTAGATGGCAAAAAAAACCTGGTCAGAACCTGCTGAAACCCACCTCTGGCTTAAATCTACAAATATTAAAATACAATGTATATGTTAAGAGTGCTACATAATGCATATAATATACCTGTGAATCTGTAAGTTGCCAGAAGTTAGGTTATTATTTATATTTAGTCTTTCCAAAACGTTCCTCTACTCACCTTGCAATGAGTTGGAAATACAGAAGAGATAGACAAAAGGGAGATAAAGTGGCCCCCAGGCAAAAAAAGCGAAACCCCACGTCATGCCTAGGAGGAAAGTCAGGCTAATAACACTACGAAGGTTCCTCAGGATCTCCTCCCGCATAGTCCTATTGGTCCGTTTCCCATTTCGTCCACATATTTGCATCATCACCACAACAAACATGGCGATGTTCATGAGGAACATGATTGCAAAGTAGCCAACGCAAGTCACGTAAAACACAACAGTGCTTTTAATCCAGCAGCTGTAAAAAAAAAAGAATTAACTCTACATTATCCCCATGTTACAAAATTGGTTTATTAATTCTGGTTGCTTTGGGCTACTTAAACAAAAGTAAAAGGCTTTAACTATTACTTCCTTAAAGTTGTATATCAGGGTAATGCTGGATTAGTAAATTATTAGACAAATTCAGAATCAGCTATTCTGTACTTCTAGATACTTCAAATATTGTCACAATTTCCTCAGTGGAAATTTAAGTGTTTCTCTGAACAAACATAAGGACACTTAAAACCTGTTGTTTCTTTTGATCCATTAGATTAATATGCAAACAAACACTGATTTCCTGAAATTTATCTGAAGAAGTTCAATATCCAGCCAGGTACTGTCCCAAATATAAATAATCCTACTTTCAAAATCATATTTGACTACATTAAATAACCTGAAACTGCAACCTCAATATTTATTGTCATGGAATTTAGACAACATGAACAATGAATATTCACAGAATGCATTGGCTATTTGACCAGAAACATGTTTGTTTATATTGGAATGAAAAACTATGATCATTTTAGGTAGATTCTCTCATTGGATTCACATCACTTTAAAAATGATTTATAAGCATTTACCAGGTTGTCTGCATCATTTACATTTTAACCAAATACTTACAAATCATCTCCATCTTGTTCCTTATTAATTTTGTCATTCAAAACATTGTTGTAAATATCATTTGTATTTGCATGGGTGCTTGCTAGAATAATAACTACCACCAATGCTGGTAAACCTGCAATAAAATAAAATACAGCAAAAGGAAGTTTTATAGACATATAATAATCCACCTGTTGTAAATGTAGACTGCAGATTCATATATACATGGATCTTCATCATACAGATTTTGTTTTATCTCCTATGGCACAGGTGTCAAACCCGATCATGTCATGTGACATATCACTGTTTTTTGCCTTTGTGGAGCTGGGGTGGGTGTGGCCTGTGTGTGACGCATCCATCCTGTGGGCCGCCAGTTTGACAGGCCTGTCCAATGGGATTGGATTTACTTTCCATGGGGGCTTAACTTTCTAATCATTGTACTTATATGCTACATGAAGGACCAGAAGGTGAGTCTGCATTTTGCCTATTTAATCAGAAAGAAAGGATAGAGTATAAGTGTCCTATCTTTCTAAAAGCATATATGGTATATATGTCAGGTGAGGCACCCTCATAAGAGGGTAGTGGAAGGAAGTACCAAGATGCTACCACACAGCAAAGCTTCACAAGGGTGTGACTACATGAGGTGTCTGGAAAAAAAAAGAGGTACAACCTCCAGCTTTCCACCTTGTGAATCTCAGCCATCTGTCACACCATCTAACAGAGCAAATTAATGCAATGGTGGATTTAAAATCAATTATCAATATTTCTAAAATACTGTATATACATATATAAATGTTTATTATTATGCCTGTGTGCATTTCAGTTTTTCGACGTGAACGAAAGTGTTTAGCTTCGTCTTTTTCCTACTTTCATCCGTTTTCAAATACTCACTGTACTTGTAAACCTTAAGCTTCAGTGTATACACTATAGATAACAACAAATCTGCCAGCTCAACTTGGCTTGTGTTTTATATCTCGTTTCAAATACCTCAAGAGAGGAATAGCTGAACAAAATAATAATAAGGGGCTTTGCATATGATGCTGCACTGGTAAGGATATATCTTACATAGGACAAGCTGACTTTTTCTACGGTTTCTAATCCTCTCCAACTTTCCAGGACAGATTCTGTGGATACATCATAACACTTCTGGTGGTGAAAAAAATCTCTTTTTTCAGCTTAAGTATTTTGGTCTAAGTAGCTGCAGTGGATAAGAGTAGTCATATATACTAGGGCCAGGCAAATTATCAAAAGTCTTATAAAGACTTATTAACCCATTCTTTTAAAGAGAAAGATGTGATTATATATAAAGTATTCTAGGTGCTGATTTCAACTGGTAATAAAGTGTATAAGTGATTCTTCTTTGCTGGACAACATTATTTATCTACTAAACTGACAAATGCTAGTCCATATGTTGCTTTTAAAATTAGACTTTAGGGGATATTTAATGAAGAAATATTATAGAAAATTGCATTCCAATCCATCTGAGTTCTAAGGATTCAGTACAATGTCAATAATATGTGGTTTAATGTTCTATTCTAGCTTCTTTTTTTAAAAAAAAGATAAATGTTTCCCTGTCCAGTCATCTTTGACTCTAGGACATGGTGCTCATCTCTGTTTCTTGGCCAAGAGAGCCACTGTTGTCCGAAGACATTACCATAGTCACATGGTCAGCATGTCAAAGGTACATGAAACATTGTTACCTTCCCACCGAAACGGTACCTATTCATTTTTTCATTATTTGAGTCCTTCCTAACTGCTCGGTGGGCAGGAGCTAGGGTAAGGAATGGGAGATCACCCCATTGTGCAGTGTTTGGGTCTCAAACTCGGGCTGTTAGCTTTCCAGCTGACAAACACAGCATCTTTAACCACTGAACCATCATTCCCCCTTCTATTCTAAATTACTGGTTAGTATTTTCCTTGGTATCTCAAAATGGATGTCAATACTGAAAATAAGAAATCCACTCACAAATTAGTTTATTGCTGTTACTTTACCATTATGTCTTTCTTTCTATGAATTGTTGCATATTACATAGCTTTTTTCATAATTCAAAAATTAAAAATGGAGGGAGAAGCGAAGTGAATAAGAGTTTTGT
>JANHFP010003618.1:50597-60931 GCA_032468135.1 Calamaria suluensis
CGCTGTTTATGATTCCTGGAGTGAAACGAACTGCCGGGTAACTACTTTGTCTGTTTGGAATTGCATTGGGGGTTGCTCCCTGGGTTAATTCCCTTGGGCTGGGTCGTGACAGAAAACATAATGTTTGATTCAACTGCATCTGCTAGTTTTGTGGCCCCTCAGGAAATAGTCCGGCATGGGAAGAATTTTTGTGGCTCCCGGTGTTTTCTTTTCTGTGAGAAACGGGTCCAAATGGCTCTTTGAGTGTTTAAGATTGCCGACCCTTGAACTAGAATATTGAAAAATGTATGAACCTGGCCTGAGCATCTTTCTGCTTTCCTTTAACTTCAAAGGAAAAGGGATGGAATAAATAACAGGTACAACAAAGCCCATATAGCAAGGGCCTTTTTTCCTACTTCTCACACCTTGAATATATTTTATAAAACAAATACATTAATTAAACATATAAACATTTAATAGGTATTAAGAAATTTGCTGAGAGTGATATGCAGAGTGTAAAACTTGGTAATTTTCTATGAGTCAGCTAATTGTGAAATTAATAACCAGATGTTTTCTGAAATGACAAGTCCATTGAAAGCGCTTCTGCAAGCTTCCAAATGAACAACTGATGCCCAAACTTCACTTGCATGTCCTTAGTGACTCAAAATTACTCTGCCTGAGTTGTATATCTTCCATAAATCCTTTTCCTCCTTTTATTATTTTTGGGGTTTGATTACATCTGTCCAAAGTAGCATTAAGGAAAGATCTCTGATATTATCAAATGTCTTAGTGTCTTAGTCTCCCCGCTTACTGGCTTAAGCTATTTTCAATGGTGATAAGGTCCCCATTGTTCATTTTCCTTTCAGCTGCTGTTCTCATAAGTCACATCTTCATCTAATACCATTTGTTTTTTTTAACCTTCCCTTTCTTTTTGTACCACTCAGCCGTCTTGCTTACATTAGATAAACTTACAATTCAGTGTGAAGATGTTTGGCTTCTTTTCCTTGTTTTCGTTTGTCTTTAAATTAGTCCAAGTCGGAGCCATCCAGATATGGAACTGAAGCCTCTTCAAAGTGGTGGGCTTTCTTTCAAACAGAAAAGAATTGACTATCAAAGCACCACACCTGCACTACAAGTGTAATTCTAACACCTAGAAAGAGTCCTTAGGTTTTTTTGCATTATTCTGAATTTGTTCCATTGAGATGATACCTTCTTTGAGGGCTATTCTGACTCAATCACAAGATCTGGTCTTTCAGATAGGATTCAGAGGTGGATTTCAGCAGGTTCTGACCAGTTCTGGAGAACCAGTAGCGGAAATTTTGAGTAGTTCGGAGAACTGGTAGTAAAAATTCTGACTGGCCCCGCCCCCATCTATTCTCTGCCTCTCAAGTCACAGCTGATTGGAAGGAAATGGGAATTTTGCAGTAATCGTCCCCTGGAGTAGTGAGGGAATGGAGATTTTATAGTACCCTTCCCCTGCCACATCCACCAAGCCACACCCATCAAGCCATGCCATGCCCACCAAGCCATGCCCACAGAACCGGCAGCAATTATTTTTTTTTGAAACTCACCACTGATAAGATTGGTAATGGGGAAAGCTGAAACAAACACATTAATATGCAGAGGATTTAGGGTAGCTCCTGCCAAGTCAATGCCTATTGGATTGGGCCACTGACATTTCTTAGTCTGCATATCCCACCATTTTCACATACTGTTTTAGACACACATATATGTTCAGAAACTTACAAGAAAAAATGGTGGAAATCATCTTTTTTTCTTCTTCCTTTAGTTAATTCTCCTTTTATGTAGTAGGAGAGTTTATACAGCAGTTTAATTGAGATTAAATAGGAGCATTGTATTTTGTGGAATATTTAATCTAATGCTATTATACTGGGATTGCATAGACTTTAAGGAAACTATAGCTATGCAACTACCAATCCAAGTTTAGTTTCTGAGATATGTTCTAAGCATGTGCAATCAGGTTATTCTAATTTTTCCTAATTTTCCATAGCTAGATTTTATAAACAAACAGTATTAGTACTGTTTGTCTACTAACGCTGTCATTCAACTAACACTGAATGTTTTGTGCATATCTTTACCTACTGTATATTGCAGTAACATCTAAAACAGGGGTGTCCAAACTTGACAACTTTAAGACTTGTGGACTTCAACTCCCAGAATTCCTCAGCCAGCAAAGCTGGGAGTTGAAGCCTACAATACTGGGAGTTGAAGTCCACAAGTCTTAAAGTTGCCAAGTTTGGACACTCCTGATCTAAAAGTTCTCCCTACTGAATATGCCTGAATGTGTTAAAACAGATGGTGCTTTTAGCAATTTTTATACTCCAAACAACTATTGAATCACATCTACCATTAAAAATTCTGGTGGCATAATCAGTGAGGAGCTAGAGGTCATCATTTTAGCATATTTGTGGTGAACTCATTGTGAAATTTTGCACCACCCCATAGAGTGGGGACACATATTTTATCAATTTGAAGAACTTGGTAAATAATGGTTGACCTTTCTTTCATGACGTACTGTGTTTTGAAATAGAATTATGGTAACATTTGGAACATTGCATACATATTCAAGCCCAGGCTCTGGTCCACCTCTGGTCATTGAAAATAATTATGTGCAGCAATTAGAGCCCTTGAGAGAATTTGGTATTTCTCCCAAGTGGTTTCAATTATTGAGTTTAAGGTGTACGTTCAAATATACATCTCTGGTTCCTATGGAATGACTCCCTGTATGTCCAGTTTCTTACCATCAATTGGAGTGATTTATTTTTTCATAAAAGGTTTTTTTTTATTCAAACTAACAGAGGAAATGGTTCTTTTGGTGTAAGGAAAGTCAGATATTATTAATTGTAGGAGATTTGAATCAAAGAGCCATGGTCAGCTTGTAATAGATATGACCACACTCATGAAGCAGAGGGAATTTATTCTAAATGATAGTTGATCAATGTTACTTGAAAAATTAGCAAAGAATTGATCAGGGGATTCCACTGCTAAAATGAGGTATTTATTTCAAATGATCATTTGCAAATCTCTGAAGTTATAGATAAGACTTGTTTGACTATTGGCAACTCCCAATACCCATGTTGTTTCTGCTTTCTCAATCTAGTGTGCTGTCTTGTGGTTTCCAGGTCATCTCCTTAAATAGATTCACTGACCTGTCTTGTTTTTTCAAGAGCAGTTAAAATTAGCTGGGTATTGCCACTTGGTCAATATGTGATTAAGGCCCATATTATATTGCACAGAGCACTTGTTTGGAATGCTACAAAGCAGCCACGTGCTTTCCTGAACTTGTCTAAGTCCCCTTTGCGGCTGGTATATATTCCTGGGAAAACATGCTTTTGGCTTAAAGTGATCTGGATAGGTGCTATGTGTGTGCTCATTGTGTTTTCCAAATTACATCACAAGCATTGACTCCACATAATTCTTGCTCCTGGGCTGAAATTCCCATAGGTAGCCTCATTTGAACATATAGACAGGTGTAATGAGATGTCTTGTCTCATGACTGGATTCTATCTTTCTCTATTTCTGAGCCAACCATGTATGACTTTGTTAAGTGAAAGTCAATATCTCATCCACCTTTTTCATTTCCTCTGGATTGCATGGATAGATTTATATAAATTGCTGATCAGAAGAGTTCCCATTTAACCACAGATTTCCTTTAATATGCTGCAATTGGTTATACAGTAATTATCTCTTTTGTTCACATCAATAAGAAGTGATTTCATCATCTAGGGAACATTGGTAAATCAGACTTACTCCCATTTATTTTTTTTAATTAAATTTCCTATTCAATGTTAGTTTTCTGCCATTTTTTCCTTGATTGTTTCTTAATTTATTCCCAATTAACTTAATTGGGTTCACTGATTAAACCAGAATAAGCAACGACATTCCTACTTCCTTTGCTGTAAATATATATACAGAAAGGGGGGGGAGAAACATACACAAAATATATTAAACCTCAAACCCCATAAGCCAATGACAGTATTTTATTTGTAATGATTTATTTAGAGATAATGTTACTGCTCTTAGACACATTCAAAAGCAATGTGTTAATTAAGGAAATGCTTCAACAAAAATTGCAATGAATTTGAACATTTAATGTAAATTATGTTAAAAAGTCTCTATGGGGCCTGAGTTTTGGTGACCCTGTTTGTATTTGGTCATGGTTTAGGAAACAGTCCATAGCCTAATGAAATGTGAAACCTCAAAATTGCTAGACATTCCAAAACAAAAGTTGCCTTTAATTGCGGCTGTGGTTGGCGGTAATTTAATTAGGACCATGAGGAGGATTCCTGGACTTGCTATTGCCTCAGTCTTCTTGAAGGTAGATAGGACCCTCCTCCCTCGATCTGCTATTTCTTTCTTAAGAAAAAACACATGATATATGAGTTTCTTCATTCTTCTTATTCAACCAAGGTAGTGGAGAAACTCTGAATATATTCCAGAATGCAATGAGTCATCACAGGATTAGAAGAACAGTCCAACATTGACTATGATCACATGCTATTAGATATCAAAAACCTTAGGAAGGTTTTCTGGCCCATGTTTGATTGGCTTGCATATTTCTTCTTTACATTTACTTAACCAATTGCTGTAATATCTGCTGTAATGTAAGGTCTGTCTTCCTGCCATATTCTACCTTGAATTGGTCATTTTTTAATTTGTTCCCTCCACATAAAACAAGGGAGAAAATTAAAATGTTAATAACTTCCATAAGCCAGGGTCCGTTCATGTAAAAGCATATAATCCCTTGCTGTGCCTAGATGGGATTCACTGATCTGTCGATTTATGTAAGGATATAACAAGCCTGAAAATATAATAGTGAGATTCATGAAGCATCAATATTTTATGAATGTGTACCAGACAGATTGAAATTTAAACAGGCTGGGAAATAGAGAAGTCCGCCATAGTCTCAATTATTTAAAGAAGACATACTAAACTCTTGTTTTCTCAAAGTCATCAATGTCTCAGCAACAATTTGTGGAAATCAGGAAGGGGAATTGATCTTCTCATTAGTGAGAGATGGGCATTGTTTCCTTTTTGAACTTGATATGTCTGCACAGCTGAAGAGCATCTGCTCTTAAATTATTCCTTCCAACTAATTACTTGCTGGGGTACATCACATCACAAGGCAGGAACTTGAAGAACTAGCAAGCAAGCATAATCAGAAAATTCCAAAGTTCTTTTAGAAATATTTGTTTCATCAGACAGATTAAACTGTACTATATATTTTAAATGACAGTATTTATGATTTCATTTATCAGAGCTGGATACCCAGGGAAAAGAACTGGGGGGGGGGGGGGAATGATGTCATATGAATGCAAGCAAAACCCCTCTCTACAATTCTTTAGAATGGCCCACTTTTTCAGTTTCGATACAAATGTGGAAGAAGAGATGGTACCACTTCCTTAGGAATCCCACTGAGTTTTATGAGCGAATTTGTTGAAGCAGAGCATTTTGTGGGAGAAATGTGGCTGCTTTAATGAGTAGCTGAGAGATGTTGTGTTGCATGCAAGGGATAAATAAAAAAAATTCCCATTCATTTTCAAAATATCCATACATCATGTTTTGTTTCTCAAAGCAGACCCACCAAGTAGCTAATATAAAATTACAATGATGCTCTTTACGGGGTTGTTTTTCCGTGTGGTGGGGTAATAGGCATCTCTTACAAAGCTGGAGCAAAGCAAGTTCAGTACCTTGGACAGTGCTGCAGATATTGACCCAAAGGAATTGAAAGCCACTTTTGTGCATCAAATGTTACCTATACATGGCAGATGGTAAGTGTCCATTGGAGTTGTCATTCAACACATTGGAGGACACTAAAGGACTTGACTTTGGACTAGAATGTTGGCTAGCCATCCTGGATTTAAGGTAGGGACATGCATGTGTAAAATTCTAAAAGAAATTAAACTCTATTTTTATTAACTTTTGCAAGCAATATCAAGATCAAGATAGCCCACTTAAAGCAAATCACAACAATTGTGGAAGATTTGTGATTTCCACATTTCCAAGTTTTTCACCTGGCAGTTTTGCTAATTAGTTTCACTAATAAGGAAAGTTACTGTCTTCTTCCAGGTTGGGAGGAATTTGGATCTAATTTGATAAACACCTAAATGCCTTACTTCTTGAAGGAATCTGGACTCCACCACCCTAGTATCAAACATAATATTTCTAGAATTAGTTGAGAGGTGTAGAATCCAAGAGATACCTGGAGTAAAAATGAATGTACATGAATCAAAACTGGATACATTTCTAATTTCAGAGCAATAAGAGACGCTTCTATCAATTATGCCTATGGTCTTCTGAAAGGTCTTTCAAATCTGGAACAGATTTAGAAAGCTGTGTGGAGCTGAAGAAAGAAGATTGATTATTGAGGATCTCTTTCCTCTCCATTCTACTGGAAGATGACCCCATCAGCAGAGAGACGTCAAAAGAGAAAATATGAGGAAAATGTAATAGTTTAATCAGCAAATAGTTTTAAAAAGTATTTAAAGTCTCAAACAACCTTCCTCAACTTTGATACCATTCTGAAAAGTAGTTTCTTAATGTAAAAAAAAGATGTAACTTTTTATTATATCTAAATACAGTAATGACATTTGATATCATATTTAATCTCACTTGGATATTGTACTTGCTTCAAATTGTCAGTAGATATTGATGCTGGCAGGCACTGATTTTAACTTAGTTGGGTAACAAAATACCTGCAAGTGAACAACCAAGCTCAGAGAGCACCAAGGACTCCAGAATTCAATAATGAGCTATATAAATTCTCTTCTGTTGAAATATCTTTTCTCACCTTTCTTCCCTTATGCAGCCTCGGATAGAAAGAAATTCTCTCTTCTATCATACCGAATAACATATGTTGCTTTATATTCACTCTCTGTAGTCTTACCAGTGTTTTGCTCTGTCAGATCTCTCAGTCCCACTCAGAATTGGCTCATAAAAATTATGAAAATCTTAGCATCCAAAGGAACATGAATGAAGTACCTCTTTGCTTTAAATGCTGTTCCCAGGCATTTCCATATGGCCAGTAAATATACAGAAAGTTCACTTTGGTATTTTAAAAAGGTTATTGTCTTAATTTTATGCTAGCATATTGCACCCTCTACAAATCTTTTGTTTTTCAAAACTGAAACATAATCCCAATAAAACAGATCTCTTATAAATAAGAGATTTATTTATAAGGTCTATTTGTTTGCCTGGCACCACCACATTCTCTCCTATCTTGGAAATATTTATTTTAATTCTCTCTTCAATTTATATATAAGAGGTAATGTGACTAAATAGAAGGGGGGGCACAGCCACTTTCTAACATTTAAACAAAGAATGTAATTAATGTTTATTAAATAAGCAGGTTCTTTTTATATTATAGTGCCTTAATAGATGACAAATACTTGAGTAATCCGGCACAAAATTATCTCTTCATCTGAAGCTTTCCTAAAATTAGGATTCAGAACTTGCTCTCACAACCCATCCATTCATCCACACCACTTAAATCTCAGTCTTCTCACTTCCCCACTCCACTCACTTTCCAATACCATACAAATATATATATATTTAATCTCACCAGAAAGTTTGCAAATAAGTACTGGATCTTGAAGGTCAGCATACCTTCAAGATCTAGTATTATTCCTGGCACACAGAATCAGAAATGCAGTTCTTAGGTTTTTCTTATACAGCTGAGTTCCTGGGACAGAAAACTTTGGAAGAACCATCACAGTCAGGAATAAAAATACTGTCCTGTCATTTAAATTTCAATATTAGTAATATGCAGTATACAATCCAACAAGCAGATCTTGCAATATATTCATCCTTCCAAAAGCCATCTTTAACTGTTTACAGTTGCAAAATGCTTTCAACAAGAAGAGAAATGCCTCCCTTACTTTAAGCAAATCCATGGATAGTTTAACTACGGGAATGTTAAATTCTTAATTGCAAATATATTTTGACTGTAACTGTTCCTCCAATAAATTTTTCATCTATTCTTTCTATACACACTGCAAAAATCAATTTGGTTTATTATATTTGCATTGTGCCATAATCTCCAAAAAAAAACCCACCTCCTGACAATTAACAATAATTATAAGGTAACCATTCAGTAATTCTTTCAAGTGGTAGATAATAATATCAAATATAAAATGGTATTAAAGTGAGGGGCTTTTGAATTGTGGTGTTGGTGAACACTTGAGAGAACTCAAGAGAACTCTTGAGAGTTTCTTGGTCTACAAGGAGAACAAATTAGTCAACAAATTAAAAGAAAGCAATCCTGACTGTTCTTTGGAAGCACAGATACTGAACCTGAAGCTCAAATATTTTGCTCACCTCATTGAAAAGATCCTGATAATGGGAAATATTAAAGACAAAAGGAGAAGGGGGCAGAAGAGTATGATATTATTAGATAGTGTCATCAACACAATGAACATGAATTTGGGCAAACTCCAGGAGACTGTGGAGGATAGGGCAGCCTGGTGTACTATGGTCTATGAGGTTCCGAAGAGTAGGGCATGAGTAGGGCATGAATAACAACAATTAAAGAGAGTAAAAATGCAATTAACTGCCTGGAATCTTTCTAGGGCCTCAGATATAACAGAGATTCCTCAGTACATTCATTTTTAAGGTTAGTTACTTGCATTAATCACTACCAAATATTTGCTTAAGGCTTAACTTATTAATCATATTTATTGAACATCATATTTTTCTACAGAGAGAGATTCTTTACATACATACTTGGCAGGCATCTGTTTCTCCAGACTATGCATTTTCTTAAAACTGGGTGTGCAGGTCAACAAAACAAGAAAAAGACAGGGCCTAAACAATGTAGGGTCTTTGACATCCAACCCAAAAGACTCACATAATTATCCTGATTCACATTTTTTTTAAAAAAATCTTGCTGTATTTTTTCTAAGAATGACGACCAGTAGAGAAAATTGGACATCATATTTTTTTTTACTGTATATGTGTGTGTGTGTGTGTGTGTGTATATGCATGCATGCATACGTACGTACGTATGTATGTATGTAAGTTTATATGTATGTAAATGGCTCTCTCTGTGTGTGTCCAGCATAACTCTGGAATGCCTCGAGCAATTTCAACCAAACTTGGTACACAGATGACTTACTGTCTGCTCCTAGCCATAGTAACTATTTTTTTTTAAAAAATATGGATTTAAAAGCAGTAGCTTTTTTTAATATTCATGGAAATGTCATTTTGTCATCCCCCCACAGCAGGGGGGAAAAAACCTCAAGCAGTATGCAGCATTTTTCAGTCATGCTGCTTAAATAACAGGTTTTAATGTAGGGAGGGAGCCCAAATCATTTGTGCCACCATGAAGATCCAATAAGAAATTAATCACCAAATACAGTTCATAAATGATGTGAATGTCAAATACAAGATCGATTGGATGTATTATATTCAAAGTGAACTACATTCCTTCTCTTTATAACATGGCTATTATCTTAAGACTTTCCAAGGGAAAATTAAAGAAGTTCACTAAGGCTTTGTGTGGCATCACTTTTTTGCTCCTAATGTCAGAAGCAGACAGACATTTGAAGCTTTATTTCCCCAGAATAGTGATTTCCTGGGGCATGATTTGGGACTTTAAAGAACAAGGAAGTAGCAAATCACAAGTTCCAGTTTGTTGATTATAAAGGGCTTTGATGACAGAATCATTTTAAAACAATCCTATTCATTTTTCATATGAGGAATTTGCTTCTAACCTTATTTGTTGCCATACCCAAACTTCAAGGTCAGTAAGGAATCATTTTTTGTAATTTGGATGAAAGTTTTGCCAAACGATTGAAGCATCTGATTACAAAGAACATAGTTAAGGGCCCTAAAAAATTATGAAAGATATTTGGATTAAATGATTCCAAACAGAATGTAAATATTAATGTTTCCTGGCTAGGTCTATGACAATTGTATTTAATTTTTATTTTATTTTTAAAAACCTTTTGAGTTGTTAGCTTTGGGTTATTTCCATATGTACTAATTAACCTGATTAATATGGTTGCTGCTACACAGTTATGGTATTCTAAATTATTTATGGAAGGATCTGGAAAAGGTCCATTGTTTAAAAATGACTCTTTGATAATTAAGTTGGAGGAATAAAAATAATATTGCTTTTTTTACTTAAACAAAAATCTACTTCTTAATGGATAACTTTAGTGTATACTGCCTACTTGCTCCCATTCTACAACCATTGGTATTCTGAAGTCATGCTATATTCTCTTAGTATTCCTTACATGCTTTTATCCCTTTCTTTCTTTAAGATATTTTTCTACTGAAGTAGCTATGCTGGGATCATATAGCCTTTGATCCCAAATACAGACCAACATCTCATT
>JANHFP010003618.1:110082-121705 GCA_032468135.1 Calamaria suluensis
CCCACCATGGGACTTCTTAAATCTGGTCACTTTAAAATAACTTGAACGCTGGCATTAAAGCTAGAAAAATAGAATGTTATAAAAGTTTGGGCTATGGTGGGCACCATTAAAATATGCTTCTCTTTTTTCTATCAACACATTCATTTCATTTTGTTTAAGCAAATAGAGAAACAGAATGCCCACAGAATGAAAGTCAGTTGGACTATATTTGGTGGGCATAGGGGAAGGAGGAGGCCATCCTGCAATGGATTTAGCCAAATCCTGAGATTTACCAAGCTGTTCTGGATTGTGACTTCACAAAGCAAAGTGGGCTCCCAACATATGAACTGACTTAAACTGAACTGGTGCCATCAAAGATCTCCATGGACAGTTCAGTGCTTCCAAACATAACAAAAACACAAGGCGTTTTTTTTAAATGCCTGAAAAAAAATTATTTCCTCATAAATGATGTGAATGGAAGGTATGGGAATAGGGGCCATGAGGGGGAGGGGGTTGTGCAGCAAACTGCCTGGCTCCCTTCATGGCCTGATATCAGAATGAGCTCACTCAGTTGTTAGTACCAGGTAAACTCCTGACTGGGGAATGATATCACCTAGTTCACATCAATGGAATGTCCGTATGCATTGGAGGGAAAAGACCAGAAATTACCACCAATGAAAACACTGTACTTCTCCTGCTTGTGAAACTGTATAAATGCAATAAACACTGCTTAGCAGTCAGACAACTTTGCCACACTGCAATGACTGGCATATGATTCCAACAGGAGGAATGTTATGGAGTATAGCTTTGAAACCCTGTATATATATTTTTATAATTTGAGAAATTTATTATTAAGAGATCACTTCACAAAATGTATTGTTTTATAAATACCACCAGTTAAACAATGGGGAGAACATTTTTTCACCTCATTGCTTGTCTATTTAAATATGTTCTATATAGACCCCTTTATTCTGGACAACTAGAATTTATATTTTTTTCATTTTGGGAAGGCTTGAGGAGAAGGTGGTTTAATGGCCATTGCAGAGGGTCTTGGACGAAATTGATTATCTAGACTTGGTTAGTCAGGTTTCAGACAGGGTATAATAGGGAAATAGCACTTGTCATGATCATGGATGACCACTGACAGATATCTTGTGATAGATGATGTATCTATCCTTGTGCTGCTTGATCTCTCAGTGGCTTTCAATACCATTGGCCTTCTGAACTGGCTGTGGGGCTTGGCAGTCGGATATACTGTTACAAAGATTCCTCCCCTTCTTTGGTTCCTGTAGGTGTTGATGAAAGAGGAGAGATAATGTGCATAGCCCTTAACTTGTTGGTTGTGTCATATTTTGATCCTCTCCCTTCTCCTATTTAACATAGTATTAAACTGGTGTCATCCCTCCCAGATAACACAACAAACAAAATGAACTAACTCAACATTATTCTAACTCTACATTAACAGAATCTTGCAATTCTGAAAGTACAAATATCCCATCTTTACTTGCTTCATCCATTAGGGCAGGTCCTTTGAAGTTTATTTGCCAACTGTTAAAGCCACTGGAAGCTCCTGCTTCTCTTGTCTGGTTGTTTCCTAGGCATATCTTGTTTCTTCAGGTCATCCACACATTTCATTACGTAATCCCATTCCTACTCATCTTTGTTTTTGAGTAGGTTGTGGAATGTAAGAACAAAATATGTGTTCAGCAACTCCTCAGGAGCACATTTGACTTCCTGTCATTCATCTGCTCCAGTTGCGGTGACAGCTACCACTCTCTCAGCTGATGATCAACCCCTCTCACTTTTTTTTATGCCTGATGTGGAAGGACCTGAATCATTTTCCCTCACTTGGTGTATTTCTTGGTATCCACAAAGCTCCCTCCCCCTCCCCCCGGAAGAGTTTCTGTTGCTTATTTTGACTGATACTTGATTCTGGCATGTTTGGTAGCTTCCTAGGATGGGGTTTGTTGGGATATTGGTTGTGAAAATGGCACTACCTATACAGGGTGACCATTCATTGATGCTAGCAACTACAGACAAAATGCTACTGGATTGATTTTTATTTTAAAGTGTAGCCTTTATCAGTTTGATCTGTTATTTTAAAGAGTCTTTGTGCTGCTTGCGTCTTGTGCATGAAATCTGTGGTGCAAGAAATGGTGCTTTTTTGTCTCGTTGTTGGTAAAAACCTGTGAGTGGAATGTATACATAGATTCTTCAGAACCTGTGTACTTATTTCTTTTGAAAATGGGACAAAATTATGTCACTCAAAAAGTCTACAGAATGGTGCATTTTTTTAAAGTAATATTTTAAACATTCTGCACTGGCCAAGTAGTTAAAGAGCATGGCAGAAGATCATTTCAAAATGTCAAAACACATTCCCACAGGATTTGTGAAAATGCCAAAGGCCAAACTTAAATTTAGTTGACTTTATTATTAAATGCAAGCTATTGGAAGACCAACAGATGGCAGTGTCCTATGCCAAGTAGAGAAATGGAGAAGCTGAATTGTAGACATATCATTACAATTAAACATTACACATAAAACTGCTTCGAAATAGCGGCATACTGGATCTAACAGGTGTTTTACTGATGATGAAAGGTTACTGACATTTTCATCATTGATAATTCCATAGCAGTGAGAACATCATTCAAGCACAGTAACTAGACAATCTTTGATTCTATAGAAATGCTAATAAAAGAGCAATATGAATTAATAAACAGATTAAAAACAAGCATCTTTCTTTTGATCAAGTGATTGAGGTGTTGTCCTTTTGGAAAAGGCTCCGTGTATTGTTTTCAACTGGCAAAGCACAAAGCAGATAAACATGCTAGCTTTGGGGAGATCAACAATCTCTGTGGGATCTGCCTAATTCATTGTAATCTCCTATCTCATTTAGGCTGACTTTTCCAGTATCTATACAAATCACAGTGGGACTTAAGCAAGGTGAGGTCCATTGTCTGAGGAAAGGTGGGACCAGAGATGACATATTGATTTAATGCAAGGTTCATTCCCTGAAACTTTAAGTTTGCTAGGTGGTGACAAGTTTCTCGCAAATGAGAATTAAAATCTATGAATCTGTTGATGTAGTTTCTTATTTATTTAACAATAAGCGTGTTAGCTTAAGCTTGCAAATGAATCTGCTTTTTCTGCGGTATCATAGATATAATGTATCTAATAGCTGGAGAGTAAATTATTATGAGTTATTATCATGAGTTATTGTTATGAGTAAAGTGCTTGAATTCTTCTCCTTCTGTAGCAATTTTGATTATGCTAGACTTGCCCAACTTGATACCCTCAAATGGGTTGGACTACAGATTTCTTAATTACATTGATTTTGCAGTTGACATTTTGCAGTTGACAATACAAATTACTGTCTAATGTAGAAGTCTCTTTTAAGGATATGAACCCAGCTGGGCATGGTTTGATCATGTTTGGCTTTCAAGAGCCTGAAAATAGCTAGTTGTAGAAACTTTTGCAAGTCAAAAGCAATGGAAGCCATGTGCCAAATCACCAGAGTTCTTTCCTTATGAATGTAATTTGTAATACCCAGAAAATAGTATATGTAGTTTAAAAATCCTGATAAAGGCGAAAGACCCACAGACACTTTTCCTGGGCCCTCCTGATTTTCTGATTTACCTTTCTTCAGTGTTTCAAAGTGAAGTGTTGCATTCCAGATGCTTGCCACCGGTATCCTAAAATTAATTGTGGGCCACAGGTGAATCCAGGGACATTTTTCAAAATCAAGTCTGAAGAACAGTTGTTCCTCTGAATCTTCTCTAGATGGGAGTGTGAGATGTCTGTGACAACTGATGGACTCTCTGATTGAGAGAAATAATCAAAGTAGGTTTCTGTTTTGAACTAGAGTATTCTTCTCCCTTGTATTCTATTTCTTGAACAAGTCTTCATCTAGCCTTCATCACATCAGTGACTTTCTTGTGAAATGGGTACTTTGTGACTAGGCACACACTCCACAATTTAATTAAGTTATAATGAGCTCTTCTACAGCAGCCATTTTGTGATTGCACAAATGGCTGTTCACAATAAACAGTTAAACATTGACTCAATAAGCATAATATTTCCAGCTTCATTTGTAGAGATTTGGCTTGGACTGATGGTGATTGAGTTCTTGGAATCATTATAAATAAAACATAAACCTTTCCTTCCTTCCTTCCTCCCTCCCTCCCTTTTCCTTCCTTCCTAACTCTTGGTGGTAACTGGTGAATAGCCATGTAGTTGTCTTATAAACAATACAAAAGTGTTTGCCATTGCTTCTTCTGAGATGTTGTTAGAAACAGGGAAGGGGAATAATTTTAAAAACATCCAGGCAAGTCCCTCCTTCCAAGTTTTCTCTAATAAAAGAGCATTATAACAGAATCTCTTGAGAGCAGCATGTCTATTCAGCTAAGGAGTCCTTAAGTCCTTCTGTCTAAAACCTCTCCCTTAAGTCTAGGTCTAGGGGAAAAGAAAAGAAGGTTTCCTGCTGTCCAATTCCTGGGAAGACAGAACTTAACAAGTCTTGTGCCTATTGTGATACATGAGCAGTGGCTACATCTTTATTCAGCCTTGCATTCAGAGTTTTAGGGAGCACTTCCCTTATAAAATTGGTGAGCCAAATCTACAGATATAAAAAGGAGGCTATTGGAAAAAGAGAATTATCAGGAAAACACAAGCTCATATACACAATTTCATATAAAGATATTACATCTAGCCTGCAAAACAGCATAAGAATAAGATTTCCAGCTTCATTTGTAGAGATTTGGCTTGGACTGATGGTGATTGAGTTCTTGGAATCATTATGAATAAAACATAAACCTTCCCTTCCTTCTTTCCTTCCTTCCTTCCTCCATCCCTCCCACCCTTTTCCTTCCTTCCTTCCTAACTCTTGGTGGTAACTGATGAATATCCATGTAATTGTCTTATAAACAATCCTTGAAGAAGACTTTTTGTTTTAACACAAGTTCATTGCAGAGAGCATGATAGGAGATCTTCTAGGCCTTGTCTATGGCTGTTCGTAGGCAGGTCCTTCTGTTCTTCTCCTGAGCACTATTTCCAATCTTAACCAAAAGTAGGAAGGTAAGAGAGATCTAGCTTCTTTCAAGGAAATTGTTTGGCTAATGAAAGAAATGGTTCTACCTACTCTGTACTGGGTCTAGCTAGCCAACTAATCAGAAATTATTTATGGATTACATCCTCCATCCTAATGACTTGGAAGGAATTATAAAAATGTAGTCTGGTTTTCCCTTATTCTGCCTTCCATAAACAGAATACATGGGAAATGTCAATTTGGAAAGAAAAAGTGAGCTCCATCTCTTCAGGGCCTCTCTCTACAAGAGGTATAAGTATTAGATGCTTTGGGGACCATACCAGTAGTATCAGACCAACATTTTCAGTTGTCTTTATAATTTCCCTGTGTAATTTTTAGCCTTCAGTTCCTCTGTTACCATCTTGATTTGAGATGAATCAAAACTGAATAAATGCTACAATTAAAGAGGAAATCTGCTAGGGGAAATAATAGCAGCTGGGAAACAATGTTTGCACCTTATTTCTGATGAAATATTCAAAGTTTTCTTCCCACTTCTGTAATATGTAAAGTTTTCTTTCAGTTTCCTCCTATTTCTTCAAAGACGCCCGACTGCTGTAAGCAGGAATATAACAGTAATAATTGACTCGTTAATTTAGTTTTTATAGCCTAAGACTTCCTCCATCACCTCAAATCTTCCAGCTTTATTTCTTCTGTTTGCAGCCACTGACAAAATTCCCTCTATTTAAGCATCTCCCAGGGATGAAGGCAGAAAAGGAGAATATGGGGAAAGGGAAACTAAAAAAGACTTAGCACTGCATTAGAGGACTCCTCAGAATTTGCTGCAGAGATTGAGGGAGTGGGAAGGAACCTTACTACTTCTTGCAAACTTTTCATAGAAAAGAAAGAAAGTGCTGTACTGTTAGCTTTCCAGAATTAGTCACTTGAATACACCACTTTTTACACAGACAACTGGAAATAGAACATCCAAACATAGCTAAAGAGGCTTTAATAATTCCATGAATATCCATGAAATAACTTAAGATCTTGAAAGTGAACTGGTTCCATTTGTCTCCCTACTCCAAGGTGGAGTAGGGAGACAGAAACCTCAAGGGTGGGAATCTTTCATTATTGTCCACCTTATTTTGGAACAATATTCTCCTGGGATTAGACTGACACCTATCTCATTGTAATTTAGGGAAGACCTAAATCCCAGAATGTCTTTGTAGACTAACAGGATTTGGAGTCCCACTTTCAGCAATTATTTATGGAATCTGTTTTAGTGTGGTAGCATAAGAGAATGTTATTGTAATCTTCTGTTAAACTTATTGTTTTATCTCTTTCAAAGTGTCACCTATTTAGAGTTGTTTGAGATAGAAATAGTATATTAGTTTAAACAAGGAAGTACATACATGACAATTTTATTGCGCCTTTAACAGTCTCTATTTTTGAAAAAAGATCTTCCAAAAACCATATGATTGAACACTTAAACCTTTCTTTCTACTTCATCCAAGACCACAAAAGTATATATATGTATATATTTCTTACAAACAAATTCATCTGAACTGATAAATGGAAAAAAGCAGAGGAAAGAACTAATTCAGAAATGCACTTATGTGAACCAAATCACAGTGACTACTTCAATTTCTATCTTATGATCATGGGGATAATATGAAGCAATCATCTCTTCCACTCAGCTTTAATACTACATCATAGAAATGCTTGCTGCTTTCTAGTTCTTTCAGCCCTTGGTTAAGTGGTCCGCAAAAGTTTGGGGAAAACTGCTTGAAGGCACTATCATGTCCAGTTCTTTTCTTTTAGGCTGATCATCTGTCAGAGCTCAGTTAGTGAAACTTCAGCATTAGACCCTGGACAGCACCAGGAGCCCTAGAAGAGTTTATCAGAAACGTGAAAAGAGACCACCCCTCTTCATCCTTGCCAATGAAGGATGTGGAATGCTTCCTTTGAGTCAGTGACACGCAAAGAACAGCTTGCTATTATTCACTTAGATCTAATGGCGCCTCCTTCTCTTTAAATACCCCCCAAGGCAATAGAAGGATTGTTTATGACACACGTTGTCCAACTGAATCCAAGCAAAGATGCAGATATCGGAAAAGGTGGTAGCTTTGGCATCTACTGATGCATTAGCTGCACTTCATTTTTCTGTATAACTTCCATTGGGATGCTTCAATACAGGGTTACTGAAAAATGATTAATTCATGTTTAGTATTATCTTTTTTTTCTGCCACGATTTTTCAGATAAACAGATGAATCTTTTGTATCAGTTATATTTCAGTACTAGGAAGTTTATTTACATATTGCTAGAGCATACTAACAATGCTACTCATTCGTGTTACCATGTTAGGTCAATCAGATATAAAATGCACAGAAAAATAAATACGAAAATGCATTCAATCTTGATCAGACACACTGAAACCAGTGGGATTTAATTACATTTTTTCCTTTATAAAGTAGAATGCTTCCAATACAGAGATTTAATATACTTTTAGATCCCATATGAGCAGAACAGACTCATCTCTGGTGGCAAGATACTGTATTAAATGACATTCCAACAGCCTTGATGCCAAAGAACACAATCTGTGACTATTAAATAAAAAATTGCATGCCCATATGATAGATCATATGCATTAGATCTATAAAGATACAAAATGCTTTCTGATTTATATATCAGTAGGACTTGATATTCAACACCAATAAGGTATACATGAAATTGGAGTAGATAATGGAGATAATGCCTGAAGCTTTGTCAGAAACTGAACCTTTTCAAGAATCTCTTTCTCTTCTCTCTCTCTCTTCTCCCCCCCCCCACTTCTCAAATGCAAAGCAAGTGGACATATGGCTCATCTCCATCTTGAGAAGGCGGGTCCCTTCCTCGCAAAGTTTCGGATTGTATGACAAATCACGTCCTGGGGAGAGAGACTCTCGCACCAAGCAGAGGGTTTGAGGCGTGTGCCTCATTACCCCCAGACAACGGCTTCATTAGACTGGAAGGGGGGCCTAAAGCCCCACCCGCTCAGCACCACTGACCTCTCCTTCTCAATTTCCCTATTGTTTGTCCATTCCTGGTTCTTACTCTCCATACCATATGGTTCAGCTGAAGATTAAAAAAAAATATAAGTATAGAGGAAAAGATCCACGCTGCCTGAATTGGGAATGTTCCAAGCCTCATACACAATTTAGATCTGCAAACACACTGTTACTGCACAGATCTGGTGTCACTTAACACAGAGGAACTGGGGGCTCCTTTTGTCTGAATCTGTCTATCTCTATACACCTATGAACCCTCCCAATATTAAAGTGATGGAGCAAGTATGAAAACTTTACCCACCTTGCAAGAGTTTAGCAGAACAAATATGTTTGTTAAGAAAGCAATCTTAAAAGTGCAGTTATAGAAAGCAAAATTAAAAGAAACCTGGCTTTTATGTGCTATTCAGTATAAAATCTGATATCTTTGTCAATTTTAATTATCTTTTGATTAGCAGACACTGAAAAGATATGCAGTTATAGAGTCATGTTTAATGGCATTTTCATAAAAGTGTAGCAGAAAAGCTAACCCTGTAACAATTTTCCAGAATGTGGATATGTTAAGCCAATGTTAAGACTGCACCCAGTTTGAGCTATCACTAAATAAATTCTGTTCTTTTCCTCCAAAAAGAAGAAGAAGAAGAAGCGATTGGACTGCCATTTGTCATAATGGTGGCATGGGCAGGGGTTGGACTAGATGACCTACAACGTCCCTTCCAACTCTGTTAATCTGTTATGGTGAGGATATTAAAAACACTGAAGTTAGAGGATATCTTTTAAAAGTTATTTAGCAGCCCTTCTGCGGTTATACTTTCTAATCAATGACACAAATATTTTGTAGCATTTTTGACATGCACAATTCTCTTGCCAGTCTCGATAATGTCACTATCGAGTATAACTTTATATAATACTTTTAATTAACTCACTTATAGCTGGAGATGTTACTGAGTGACAAATCCCACCATCGTTTCCGAGGGGTAAAAGGGAATGCTTAATAACATGTGGAAGATCCCAGATTCCCTACCTCATGAATTGACTATTACTAAAAGTTTGGGGTTTTTGTTTAGTATTAACACTACAATATTTTTGTTAATAAATAATAAACCAGCATGAATAATAGAATCAGATGAATGAAAACTAAAAACGTGGAGAACAACCACAAGCAGAAACTGTATCATAACCGAATCATCATCTTATATTTACTTATGCCACCAATTACATGGTAATGTTGCTTGGGGTTTGCTATTCTCCCATCTGGTAGAGAGCAATTAGCATCCAGCAGGTTTTTTTCAGTTGCCAGCATCATAGCTCCCCCCTCGATCTACAAAATCTGAGAAAGCTATTCATTAGATTACTGATTTGATTGAATGTAGCAGAAATTGGGAGCACGTAATTCAAAAGGAAGACAGTGTGACAATTATCACAATTGGAGAAAAGGGTAGCTCATAGCAATTTTGTAGCGCAGCCTCCACCAGATTAATTTATAATTTATTTCATTGTGTTCAAGTGGATTTGGGGTTTTTTTTGCAGGTAACTTTTAGGATCTTCATCTTGTTTTCTTAGCTCTCTAAAGAGAACAGCAAGAGATTAAAACTGGAGAAAGAATATGTGTTTCCTGAGATGCATCTCAATTACTTAAAAAGAAAAAGACTTTGCTGTTTAATTGAATCTATTTATAATCACTGCTGACTAGATGATGAGTGGGGAATAGAATAATTATGACATAAATATTTTATATTTATTCATTTTCATTCCTAAAGCAGCCAAGCCTACCCTTTTTAAAATGCATTAAATATTTTGTAATGGGTTTTTTATATACAAAAGCCAACGGGCTGAAAACTTGCTTTCCTGAATTGCTGCTGTAGTTTAACTGGAAAAAATGTTGATATAAATATAGTACAAAGGATTCTAATTACACTGATTTCTAGACTTACATTTTTCATATAAAATTAATTTTAGAAAATCAAGTATCGTCATGAATTATATAGCAAAATCTGTTTGCTGATTATGAAAAACCAGGCATAGCTGCCCTTGAAATCAGTTCACTTCATACATGCATACACATTCTGCTCCTATCTCAAAGGCTTCTAGTCTTGGCTTAAAAGTTATATGTCCTCCCCACATCTTGGAATTCTTTTCATCAATGAGTCAAGATTCTACAGCGAGGCGCATTACCTGTCTTGCTTATTGATCAGGTCTACAAATGCACTACCTGTCAGCTTTGGAAACCATAGTAGAGCTGATGTTTCAAGCTGCCAACTCTAGCTGTGGGAAAGTAGCAGGAGGGGGGGTGTTAATAGATAAGTGGGTAGACATAATATACAGTTATGTTGGTCATCTTACAGCGTCTGGTGTAGGTGTGCTTAGAGGACTGGAGAATGTGACCCACTCGAGGGTGGGGTATGGATTTTGGGTAAATTGAATAGAGGGTGAGAAAGCGGGAAAATCAGTTTCCGTTTTCTCACTGGTGTTGCCAGATTACCTGTTTTCTAATAAAGATGAATCTTTGAGAAATGGCTGTCTCAAGTTCATTGATTAGAAGAAAAGGATCTTCTGGAGCCCAACACTATCTCCATGAGAATGTGCACAACCATATCTCAAGCTTTTTCCAGCAAGTGCTGGGTTCGATGTAAAAGAGCTTTTAGTTTTACACTGCTTTATTTATCAGTACATATACAAATGTCCCTGGATTGTTATGGAACTTAATTCACTATTATCCCAGTTACACAAACTTCACACTTTTTTTAAAAAACTGTAAATTGCATGTCTGTTGCATTTCACCCAAGTGCTGAATCTAGTAGGATGCCCATCATTGGAACAACTGTGAAACACACTTATTATTCAAATATTACTCTTGCACTTTTCAAGAACCACTGATTACTACTGTATATTAATAGTCCTTATATTGAGTACTTGAAATGATTTGGGGAAATTGGGATAGTTCTTATTTTTGTATGTAGTATTTCTTCATAATTCTCTCTCTCCCCCTCTGTCTCTCTCATGTGTTTATAGAGAAACACTTATTTCTTAACATTGTATTTGGTGACTTAATTCTGTGATTCTGCGACAAATATAATAAAAGTATCCTGAGTGAAAGCATAGTATATCATTGTGTACTATTGCATTTTATTCACAGAATAAAGTCTGTGACTCATGCCAGGGCTGGGACAAGCATTATTGTAGCACTATACCTATCCATATAATGAGGATTAGATTAGCCACACGTCACTGGGTCAATTTTACAAAATGCACGATAACAATTCCTTCATATCAAAATGATCACCAGATTAAGTGGGAGAATTCCCTCTATCATCATTTGCCACAAAATAGAAGCAAGGCAGACTAAATTCATAAGAAAAGTATCTTGTTTTCACCAACATCATTTACAATTTCAGCTGGTGCAGAATGCAGCCACGCGAGTGGTTACAGAGGCATCACGGTTTACCCGTGTGACCCCTCTCTTGCGCGAGCTACATTGGCTGCCAGTGGTCTTCCGGGTTCACTTTAAGGTTCTGGTTATGACCTTTAAAGTGACCCACGGCATCGGACCAGGGTACCTACAAGACCGCGTTCTGCCAG